>JAESVK010001274.1:263173-383931 GCA_017140935.1 Hamamelis virginiana
ATAATTAGAAAATACGTTTTGCTTCTAGAACTATTACTGTGTTATAACTTGTCTCATATAATTTTAATTGCAACACATTACTCTTATAGTTTCAAAATGTGACAAATAACACTTTTCAACCGTTGATCGACAGTGGAATAGAAACATATGATCAATAGAGCTATTTTGACTTGACAGACCATCAATAATACCCTAGCGATTGAGAACTAAGAGTGAAACTCATCAATAGGATCTTAGTATAGAGAATTAAGAGTGAAACTATAGGGAGACTGATGGACGTAGTGATGAAGAATCTGATTTCTACAATCAATAATAAATCTATCAACCATTATTTGTCTATTCCACTGCCGATCAATACAAGTAAATGTGTTATTTATCACATTTTGAAACTATAGAGAGTAATGTGTTGCAATTAAGGCCATAAAGGGACGATATGTAACACAATAGTAGTTTAAGAAGGCAAAATGAATTGTTTTCATTTTTTATTTTATTTTATGTGTATATATACGTGTAAGCTTATGTGAAAGTTCGAATTTTTAGTTACTATGGAATAGATATTAAAAAAATAATAATACTCATTAATTAGATATACTTATTATGCATGTCATGTATGTAAAAAATTATAGTGATCCGATACTCGGATTTTGAAATACGGACTTTGAAAAATTGTGAAATTTTTTACTGTTAGATACTATTATAAATTTTTACAGTTTGTATTTTAGAAATTGATAGTCGGATTACTATAATTTTTTACATGCATGAAATTTATAAAAAGAGTATCTAATCCAACGATCAATCTTTTAAAATATCTATCACATATTGGTTATATTGGTTAAAAATTCAGATCTTTACATAAGTTTATATGTGTATGTATCTATTAGAAAATAATTCCGTCTATATATATAGAGAGAGATAAAAAAAAAAAAGTAAAATGCTATTATAAGGTGCATTTTATGAAACTTTTGTGTCAAGTAATCTTCATAGAGTCAGTTGTAGAATAACTTTTGAAAAACTGGAAATACACATCCTATATATGTGTCTATTACAAAACATAGTGATCTAAATGTCGAATCTAAAAAAATAGATTATGTGAGATCCTATAATCCTGCATCGGTTAGAGGGAAGAAATGATTGGACTATATATACACACATACACACCGTATGTCACTTTGTCACAATGTATTTAAAGGGGCAATTCGAGAAAGCAAAGCCGTGCTTGCGTTGTGCAAGTTTTTGTTATAGCTGTGAAGTAAGGACATCCTAATATTTTGAATTATTACTCAATTTTTATTTAAAATTGTGGGATTACTATTTTAAAAAATTAATTATTAAATTAAATACTTTACTTATATGCATAATATATGCTAAAATCATAATAATCCAACAGTCATGTATTGTAAAATCAACAATCGAATCCATGAGATTATTAACAAGAGTAAAATGCGCAGGGAAAAAAAACCCAAACCAACCATCTATTTTTTTTTTTTTTAATATTTATTCCAATAAAAATGAATTTACAATTTAAAAAAACGCACCGTATATGTAAAACTTATTCTTGTAGCGTCAACATCGTGGGACACGTTTTACACATATTAGGTGGCTCCCATAGGGCACTTTCCCACATCTGACGGCTTCCATTCGCCGCCATTCTCAGCCCATCTTATGAGTTGTGACCACTTCTGCTTCTACAGTATCACGGAGTACTACTTAAATCTAGTACGGAGTATACAATTTCTTTACACGGCACGTCCGGAGGGTGCTGATGATTGATTCCATGTATCGGATGGGTGGACATCTATTATCCAATTTTTTATGTATTATTTTCTGTTCCTTCATACAAAAGTTCTATTTAGAAAATTTCATCTTTTAATAAATATTTATATTAAAATTTTTAAGAAATATTAATAAATATTTATACTTTTTAATAAATATGTATATTTAAATTTATATTAAAAAGTGGAATTTTATAGGTGAACTTTAGTGAGAGGAGGTGAACTTTTGTGAAAGGAAACAGGAAGTTGTACATAAAAAGTGGAACAGAAAATCTCCACTCGTATCGGATTTATTTGGAATTCATTAAGATTTTTTTAAGGCAAATGTTATTCCTCCATATCTTACTTTATGCATTCCACATTTACATAAATCATGCCAATCTATTTTAGGTCAAGTTTTCTAATCTTTTTTTTTTTTTTTTTTTTACCATTATTTCTATCATCCATCTTCTTTTCAATTTAAGAGTGATTTTCAGAAATTTGAATTAGAGTTGACTTTTCCTAGTAATAAGAATTTGAGTCTTGTCGTATCCCTCAAATTTCTATTTATCCTGACCTTTTGCTGAGCTTTGCACTTGTCCAATCCTAATATAGGATTAGACCTCGGAAATATTAGTTAGTTCTTTCATTAAACTAGTCTTTGTTGGCTAAGTCGAATTATATTTGAAGTAGCTGTTCTATCATCTCATGTGTTCTAGAACCCGTCTTCATCGATCATTTTTTTCTTTTTTGTTTTTACAGTCTATATTGTCGGTCTCATAACACTATCAAAGTTCGATCGCACACACCAACTTTTATGAATTTTATAAATTCGCGATATTTTTTTCTTTGCAATGACACATGTAGTAGAATGGATACTATTTTTAAAATAAAAAAATGAAAGCAAGAATGGGAATGGAAATAGGCCATGGGAAAGTATGAGGTGTGGTCATGAAATCATTGTAGTTGGTTAAGACATAAGAAAGATACCCAAGAGGACTCGTGGTTCGGCGATGGACCCAGCTAGGCCCCATTTTATGAATCAATCATGGTCATGATTACCACAAGGAATTGAACCAATGGCGACCTTTTTTAATCATTCAAGTGAGAGATGTGACTGCACAGGCCCGTAGACTATAGGTGAGTTAGCCAGCAATTGCCATAACCTCGATCGGTGTCTTAACTGACAAATGACAACGCTGCTAAGCATGTGAACCGTTGAAGGTTATGTTTGATTTGTGTTTTGAAAATACTTTTTGTTTTTTGTTTTTTGTTTTTTGTTTTTAGGCATTGGAAGTTGCCCGAGTGATGGTATTATTTTGTTTTGGCAGCAATCCTTGCAACCTCTTCTTTCCATCTTTTAACACCCCCACCATCATGGGCGGATCCAGCTTGTGACCACGTGCCCACCCTAAATTTTTTTTATAAAAAAATTAGTAGGTATATATAAATTCAAATAATATAGATTTGCTAAAGTGCCCACCCTCATTTTTGTTTTAAATCCTTATCTACGTTTTAAATCCTTATGATAAGCCTCTTGTTTGTTACTTTTTGTTTATATAAACAATGTATTTTGATTTTTGGCATTTTTTTGTAATATATATATTAAAGTTTGAAATCAAAATACAAAAGGTGCCCACCCTGAATGGAATTCCTAAATCCGCCCCTGTCCACCATATTTTTTTTTTCTCTTGGGGGGTGGAAATTCTTGGCTGAGTTGGTTACTTATCTTATAAATAGAATAATTCTATTAGTATATGCCGGCATGAGAGTATGAAGTCAAAGATAATCATGGGATTTATATTTTTAAAAGTTGATTTTTAAATTATATACTATACTTATGCATGCTATGACGATAGATTTCTCAATGACATAAAATTGTGATAGTTTTTAACAGTAATAGTTTTTTATAGTATGTATTTTGAAATGCTGATATTGGATCGCTGTAATTTCTAGCAAACTGTCGATTTTTCAAAATATATATTCCATAATTAGTTAAAGATATTGTGCACACATTTATTCTTTACCTTATAATAAGGAGAGAAATATTGTTAATAATATGTTGGCCTAATAATATGTATTCTCACTTTCAAAAGAAATGTCTCAAGTTCTAACTGCAACAAACTAATAATAATAATACTAAGAAAAGAGATACTATCACAACTACATGGTAGGTGGTGTTACCAAAATTCTTTAAATGTTTACATGGATGAGTGAAAGCAATGAATTGATAATTTTTAAAAATTATGAAAAATAATTTTTATAGCAAGTTTGATTTTTTAAAAATATTTAATCAAGTTGAGTCCATTCATTTAATAATATTTAATTTGTAAATAAATAAACTTATAATTGATTTATACTTATTCTTTTGCATAAAATTGAACAAATTTATATACTATAAAATAGGGATGCACTAAATAGTAATAAAATCAGAACTCTTATTAAACTCATTCACAATTACCTACATTTTTATGTTTTGCATGTAAACAATTCCTTAATTAGATGATTAGCCTTGAAAATAAGTGATGAAAAAATAAAATTAAAAATTAAAAACTTAGGAAAATACTTTATGTCCCAAAAAAAATTGTTTCAAAAGTAAATCTCAAATGATGTGACCTGTGATCGAACCATTCTCTTTTTTAACAAATTTTTTATTGATAATAAATGAAGGCTTATGATTCATTTGGGATAAACTTTTGGGATATATAACATTACTAGAAAACTTAAAAAGTTGGTGAGACTAAATCGAAACCCCAAGTTCCCTCTTGCTAAAAAAGGTAGGTGAAACTAATTTTTAATTTAACCAATTCTCTTCAAATTAATTAACATGACTGACAACTCTATTTGTTTTTAATAATTTTGCTAAAGAGACTGTGGATCATTTGGACCGCCCTCACTCACATGGAAGTAAAACCTATGTCTTTATAAGAGAAAAATACATAATGCAGGTAATGAATGTATTTGTCATCTTTTTAATATATAATTCAAGAACATGTCAATAATTGAAACATTTTTTCTTTTTTTATAATATCGCTATATCATAAGCTTACTCATAGTTTTATTTTTCTTTTTGGGTACCGAAACTCATAGGTTAGTCCCAGGGGCGGAGCCAAGATTTAGTATTACATTGGGCTAGGATAAAGAACGAATAAACACCAAACACACATACACTCTCACACTTACGTATGTGTGTGTATATATATATACAGTAATGCTATTATTAGGCCGGTCTGACGCAATTTTTCTTTAGGTTGCCTCCATATGGCTAATTTATATGACATATTGTAAAACTGACCGTTGGATTAGATGCCCCTCTTCTGTATGTCATACTTGCAAAAAATCACAGTGATCCGACGGTTGGTTTTTGAAAAAACTGGCGTTAAAAAATGGTGATATTTTGAAGAACAAATAAGTTGTATATTTTCACAATGACATTTTTCAAAAACCAACCGTCGGATCACTATGATTTTTTGCAGGCATGACATATAGAAGATGAGCATCAAATCCAACGGTCAGTTTTATGAATTGGCATCTAAAATTAAGAACACTATAAAAAAATTTTGGCAATTTTGGGGCGGGCTATAGCCCTCCCTAGCCCAAACATAGCTCCGCCCCTGGTTAGTCCCATACCTTAATCTAGCTGGCCCCTCACCCCCACCTCCTTAATTGTAATTTATATAGCATTATACTGCATGCCGTCGTCTTCCCTGATTTAATTTGAATCCGGACATGCATCACCTGCCTCTCCCTCCCTTTTTGTGTAAAAGGCAATTAGAACATCATTGTACCCTAAATTATTATAATTATAAATGTTAAGTGGAAATTATACTTCCACGTCTAAATTTGATCGAGATAATTGCATTTCGATGAATTTGAAGGGAATGTAAAACCAATATTTAGTAAAATCGAGTAACTTTTCATATACGCATGCATATATATATATATATATATATGAATTTTTGGGTTCGAATTCATGGCATTTGTTTTTAACTAAATAAAGATAGGCTAAAATATTCTTAGGCCTATTGTCAATTATGTAAATTTGTGCAGAAAAGGATAGAGAATATAGGTGCCTAATGGCATTTTTTGGGCGCATAATTGTACGGGGTCTACTTTAAGTTAGCTAGGGTTTGATAATAGTCAATAGTGGATACACTAATTGCCACACTCTATTAAATGATATCTTCGATAGTCAAATTGGTAGATGAGTTGGGTTCTAGCTAGCTAATACGCTCAATTAACCTAATCATAGTGTCAACTTTAGGTAGTGAAATTAATTATGTTCATTTAATTATACTCTAGAACGTCCTCTCTTTTAAGCCAAATGGTTTTGGTCCAGTCATTCATTAACTAGGTCACTTGAAAATCGAATTACGCGGTCCAAAATCAAATAACCTTTCCATTATATTCTAAAATTTAATTCACCTATTATTTACAAATTTAGAAATTTTGCGAGAAACACTATGTATATATCATTCGTGAAATTCATTACACTATGTATATATCATTCGTGAAATTCATTATATATATGTTCTAGTAAGCAAAACCTGACTAGAACACTTCTCTCTCTCTATATATATATAGAGAGAGACAGAGAGAAGTGTTCTAGAACATATATATATATATATAGCTCCTGATTATTTAATTGTGATGAAGCCAAAAACATATCCTTGTTTGATCTTGTTACGAGAGATGGCACTATAGTTTGAAACGAATTGAAATAGCTAGGAAGATTAATTTTGAATTAATTATAAAAACCGATAGGAAAGTATTTATTTAATTTATTTATTTATTTGGTTGCAATACAAGATAAAGTACTTTAGAACTTTTATAAATAATTCCATACTATGCCTTTTGGGGAACGATACGTACTCAAGAAATACATTTTAAGGCAGCATGAAAATAAAATGATTGGAATGCATCACTTATTGATACCAAAAGGAAAAATTTTCAACCCCTTATCATCATTTCGTTGTTTCATTGTTTTTATGTTTTATTAAGTTACTAATTAATTTAATGTGACGACGGAGAATTAATATTTGGTTGGACAATTAATATTTGGTTGTCATATATTAGTTAGTTGATTAATTACTATGAAAACAATTAATTATTTCATAATGTCAACTTTAAATAGTGAAATTAATTATGTTCATTTAATTATACCCTAGAACCTCCTCCCTTTTAAGACAAATGGTTTTGGTCCAGTCATTAATTAACTAGCATTTGGATGTCACTTGAAAATCGAATTAGGCGGTCCAAAATCAAATAACCGTTCGATCATATTCTAAAATTTAATTTACCTATTATTTACAGATTCAGAAATTTTGAGAGAAACACTATGTATCGTTGGTGAAATTCATTATATATTATCAGCGCGCTCCTGATTATTTAATTGTAACAGTTGATTAGTATGAAAACAATGCAAGTTTCGAACCAATTTAAGCTTTATTAGCAAGTCTAAAAGGACATTTTACAATTGCATGTGTTAGCAGAACTGATCGGTTGCAGTCCATACTGCAAGTGGACTGCACAGCCATTTGGTCATGCTCCGGTGGTCGGTTCCAAAATCCGACCATTGGATATGATGCTCACCCCCTGCATACCAAGACTGCAAAAAATCATGCTAATCCGACGGTCGGAATTTTGTAAAATCAGCCTTAAGCAGACTGAAATTACCAAAGACTATATATAAATTAATTTCATATGTGTTTAAGGCTGGTTTTTCAAAATTCCAACCGTCGGATCGGCATGATTTTTTGCAGGCATGACATGCAGGGGGTGAGCATCATATCCAACGGTCGGAATTTGGAACCGACCACAATTTACTAATAAAAGGAGCCCACATAATTTTGGAGCCTGAGACAATTTTACATATATGCACTGACGCCATGCATTATAAAAAAGTGATTGCACTGAAATTGAAATTAGGGAGGGGATGTTGACACACCCTTGAATTATAAGCCCACCCCCTCTAATTTTGATTTTTTACCGTTTTATGAAAAAATACATTGTTTTTAAGAAAACTAGCCGAGTTATCCACTAGAAAACATCATTTTGAACAACTTTGTAGAAGAAAGTTTTTCCAAAATCTATCATTTAAGCAGACTTTTTGACCATTTTAGTATTTTTACAAAATATTTCGTAAAAAATGCCAAAAAGTCTGCTTAAATGATAGATTTTGGAAAAACTTTCTTCTACAAAGTTGTTCAAAATGATGTTTTCTAGTGGTTAACTCGGCTAGTTTTCTTAAAAACAATGTATTTTTTCATAAAACGGTAAAAAATCAAAATTGGAGGGGGTGGGCTTATAATTCAAGGGTGTGTCAACATCCCCTCCCTTGAAATTATTAAGGGTTTGGCCGTGTCTAGTATAAGGTTGGTAATTAAGTAGTTTTAATTAATTACTAATTAGATTAACAAAGAAGAATTAATGGACCCACTTTCATATGTATATTAATTACATTACTTAAAATTAATGTACTTAAATTGATTTTAGCCATTAAACATCAATTGAAATCTTTTGACGGCATGATCACCTTTAGGAAAATTATAAAACCATGTGCGAAAGAGGCTATAATTTTCAAGAGAACCTCAACTTTTGTAATGAAACCATGCAAATGTAACCTTTTATGTAACTTTATTTTAGTACAGACAACATGTGACATGACTTGCGGTAGGTTCCAACAACTTGATGAAGGCTAGGCTTTAGTGGAGGGGAGCTGATTTTTTACCTTCTTAATTTTTAACAATGACAAACAACATTTATAAAATTTTGGTAAAACCCAATTTGGAATAATGTCTAAAGTTATTTTTGGAGTATAAAATTCCATTTAATCTAAAGAATTCCGACGACAGTTACGAGTAGACAACTTATAAAATATAGGATGGTTGGCCGAAGTTAAACTTCCTAACGGATGGCATGATAATTATTTTTCATACGTACATATTTTTGGAGTTTCCCAATATTTTTTAAAAAATTTATTTTTGTCAAGAAATTCATTTGGGCTTATGAGCTACACAATAAGAGGTAACCCTCTCCTTTCCCTTAAACCCTTCTCAACCTAATGAAGGCGAGACTCGAATCCACATTTCTGATACAATACAGTGTACTAATCTAACAACATTGCACTATTACATCCACCTTAGGTTAGTTGGTTTTGTGAATTAAGCCAAAAATTTTATTTACTTCCTCTTAATATGAGTATGAGTATTTGAAATGAAACCGGAGAGAAGTAGCTAGTCTTATAAGAATACCCCTCCTTTGAAGAGTTTGGATTTACTGTTAATCCGATAAGTTATCAATACATGTTGATCATCATTGGATGGACGCCACATGTATAAGAAAGAGAATTCAATGGTTCACATAAGAAAAGCCTATGAATTTGACAGGTGATCCAAAACACATCAGATTTGGATTTTTCTTGTGTGAGCCATTAGATATCTTTTCTTGCACATGTATCGGCCATCCAACGGTATTGATCACCCGTCGTATCAATAGCAAATCCAAACTCTCCTTTGAAGAAAAAAAAAAATCTAATTGTCGAGCTATTTGTCTTAAAGGCGGGGTCAAAGTTATGTTCCATAAAACTACAGAAGGTCTAGCCTAAAAAGAGACTACTGAAATCTGACCACAGTCAGATCTCTGGTCAGAAAAGTGAAAAAAGCCACTCCTACGGGATATACGTACGCAACTACAGACGAGCCTACCCAAAAAGTTCAAGATTATAATTCACAAAACCATATTAAATTATTATATTTTGCAAAGACATATATTCCCACTCACAGGTTAGAATAAAATATTCATATAAAAAAATGTAATATTATAATAATTATTACTCTCTCTCTCTCTCTCTCTCTCTCTCTCTCTCTGTGTAAGGAGGATAATACAAGGAACGTTCGCACAAACCCTCCCAAACATTCCCTTTCCTGCTTTTATAACCAGTTGCAAGAAAAAGGAGGTGATTTTTCTGTCTTTAAAGATACCATTTCATCAACCTTCTCATCACCTTCTCCAATGGATACTGCTCAATGGCCACAGGTAGAGAGATCCATTAATTACCTGCTTCTTCATCTCCATCGATCTTTTAAGACTAGTATTATAGTTTTAATTTAATTTTCTTTCTGGGATTGGCTTTTGATGAGAATTTATAGTTTTAGAGATCAATTGTATAGTGTTTGTTGTTTATGTCTACTTTTTCTGTAAAAAATGATGGTGTTCATAGCTAGAGCAAGTTCCTACTCTTCTCAAACTTTCCTTTCTTTTTTCCCATTATATTCCACTTGATTTTTCTCTTTTTCTTATGTGATAAAGGAAGGGAAAGGGTTATTTTGTTATTATTATTATTATTATTATTATTTTCCTTTCTCTTTCTTTTGTTTTCTGGTATAATCTTGTAAAGTGTAAAAAGGAGTTGATAACTTGTTTTGTTTGTTTGTCTGCTATATATCTCCTTTTTAATCTGCAGTTTTGAGTGCTGATTTTCTTTGTTTGATCATGAAGTCATGTTTTTTTTCTTTTCTTTATGTCTCTATTTTCAATTTTTTTTTCCTTTTCCTTTTTGTTGTTTTGGGCTTTTTAGGAGATTGTGGTGAAACCAATAGAAGAGATAATTCCAAATACATGCACAAAGCAGCCTGCAGCAGGTGGTGGTGGTGGTGGTGGTGGTGAGAGAAAGGCAACAAGGCCTCAAAAAGAACAAGCCTTGAACTGTCCAAGGTGTAATTCAGCCAATACCAAATTTTGTTACTACAACAATTACAGTCTCTCACAGCCTAGATATTTCTGCAAGACTTGTAGAAGGTATTGGACTGAAGGTGGGTCTCTTAGAAATATTCCTGTGGGAGGTGGTTCAAGGAAGAACAAGAGATCATCTAATAATAATTCTTCTTCTTCATCATCAACATCATCAATAACAACTTCTTCAAAAAAGCTACTTCCTGATCTGGTACTACCACTACAGTCTTCTACTCATCAAAACCCTAATAAGATCCATCATGAAGGTCAGGATCTCAACTTGGCTTTCCCATCAACTCAAGATTTCAGAAGTTCTCTCTCGGAATTTGTTCAAGCACCCAATATAGAAAACAGTAACAAGAACCATAATATCCCTTCAAATTCTACTTCTCCTTCATCTCACCTTTCAGCTTTGGAGCTTCTGACTGGAATAACTTCTTCAAGGGGGTTGAATTCCTTCATGCCCATGCCGGTTCCGGATCCGAATTCGGGTTATACATCTGGGTTTCCTCTACATGAATTCAAACCAACTGCCTTCAATTTTTCAGTGGACGGGCTTGGAAGTGGTGGGTATGGGGGTATTCATCATGGGGTTCAAGTGAGTAATAGTGGGAGGATTTTGTTTCCTTTTGAAGATTTGAAACAGGTCTCAAGCACATCTGATCATATGGAGCAGAATAGAGGACAAGGAGATTCAACTGGGTATTGGACTGGAATGTTAGGTGGAGGATCATGGTAAAGAAATTTAGATGAAAAACAATCAATCTGGGTCTTCTTAAATATATTCTTCTTCTTTTTCGTTTTTTTTCTTTCACTTTCTTATGGTGGGTGACTTGTTTGGATTTCTTTCAGAACTAACAGATAGGATACATGGGTTTCTTTCTCTGCTGGTTTTTTTTTTTTTTTTTTTTTTAATTTGTTTTTTATTTTTGTTTTAGTTATCTTCTTTTTACTATTTGATCATGGTGGGAATTTTGAAGCTTATTTTAGGTTGGCTTCAGAAAGAGGGTGATCACATGGGGGATAATGTGTAAAGGATAGAAGAGGAGATCAAGAAAAAGCCCAGATTTTTAAAGGGCAGCTAGTAGAAGAGGGCTTGCACCATGCCCTTTATTTCTATCTTTCCTCTCTCTATCTCTCTCTCTCTCTCCTTCTATCAAACAAAGGAATTGAAGAGCAGAAACTAAGGCAACCACTACAGTTGCATGTCATTGGCTGGCTTTGGTACAAAAAATAAATAATGTATAATGTTCAAGTTTGTAAGGAGTCTTCTGGATGAAAAAGACCGTGTTTATTAGTTTCTTTCTATTTAGCAGACTCGATTATATTTGCTCAATTTTCTTCAAAACTCAAATGGCATGGGGTTCCATTAATGGTTGGCAATGGCTTTCAATTCTTCCCACACACATATTTCTCGGTCTTCCAATTTGCTCAATGTTTCTTGCAAACAGGACTAGAGTTTTAGATTTTCAGGTCTTATCATCAGCACATGCATTCAAAGTTACAGCCATTAATAAAGCATGTCCATGAAGCAAGTGGCCTGGAGGAGCTGAAGAGAAAGAAGAACCAGGTATGAACCATTCATTGGTCCCATATCACATGACATTCGTAAATAATAAAGAACTCTTTCAATAAAGCAAACTTTAAAGTTGTTTTGCGAGTATTAATTTTGAACCCACTAAACCTGCCTCTCTCTCTCTCTCTCTCTCCCTCCCTCCCTCCTACTGTTTTCTAATATATATCCAAAACTGTGTTGAAGACTCCCTCACATTGCCCTACTTCCCATGAAGGATCATAATTGCTTCGATGCCATTTTTCTTCCTTTGTTAATTTCTCAATTGAACGATTTGAGAAAGATCTGACAGACCCCTGTTTCTTTGGTCTTAGGAGGGTGGACCCCACAAACATTCCCCTCGGCAAGTGTGCTTTAGGAATAATCTCCCTCACTTGCCCAATCCCATCTAGATCCACACCCTCCATTTCTTTATTCATTTGTGTCTTGGGTTCTTTGCTGTAAGCCACTTGAACAGGAGGAGAGTGCATAATAAGTTAAATATATATATATAAACTGGCAATATGTAATGATACCTTACCGCCCTTTCCCTTATCAGTATCATGGAGGTCTTTTTCCTTGACAGAATTAGAGGTTTGATTCATCACCTCTTAATTCTATTATGGTTTCTCATTGGCCTGTTTGGGAAACCAGAAAATTAGCCACCCAAAAATCATCGTCACTTGGGTCCAAATTGAGGAAACCGTCCTTTCTTAAAATACCAAGGGTAGAGCATTTCTCATTGGCCCGTTTGGGAAACCAGAAAATTAGGCACCCAAAACACCACTTGGGTCCAAATTGAGGAAGCTATCCTTTCTTGAACACCAAGGGTGGAGCAGTAGTTCTAAAAGCTTCCTCACCACGCTTGCATTTAATGGAAAAGCAAATATGGGAACAACAATGGAATGATTTTTTTTTTCAAAGGATAGAAGTTATTATGTTCCCAAATTTTCAATATTAATAAATAGATATCGATATATTTTCATGTGATTAATTCCCTAACGTGTGTAAGGGATATTATTCTTACACTCCTTCACATTTGATGAAATTCATTGATGGATTAGACGAATATTATTGGAATACCTTGGAAGTAGAATTTAAATTTGAAGGGGAAAGCTTTAACATGACTAGCTAGTAAAAAGGAAACACATATAATCCATTGAGAGACTTGAAGAAATTAATGTGGATGCCCAGGATACCTGTATAGCAAAATAATAATAATAATAATAATGTAAATCATTTAAATTAATAACGCGCCTAAAAAGTTAAAGTTCTCTGACAAGTGCGATTTTTTCTTTGACTAGTTGATATTCTTTTATATAGATCGAACAATTAATTAATTAGATTGTTTTTATTTCAAAGTACTGATCATTTTCAATATCTTGAATTCAAAAGAATTGAGAGATTTGGAAGGAATTGTCCATTGAATTAAAGCAAGATGGTTGAAAAGTTATTGGGATTAGTCCAGTTGATGGATAAAGGGATGTGGAGGAAAGGAAATAATTAAAATTAGACAAGGCAGGGAGTCAAATCTCCTCCTATATATATATATATATATATATATAAATGGCAAGATGGATGAAGTGGAAAAGCGATTAATGGAATGGAATAATGTACTACTGCAAAATTTATATTTAAGTTTACTGAAAGTGGTGCATAGGAACATGTTCAAAAAAATTAATGTAGCGGAAATGAGAATATTAATATTTAATATGGATAAATGGTGATATAAGAGAGAGAGAGAGAGCAAAAAAAAAAAAGAATGAATTCGTAAAAGGGTAGGTAGGAATGACTCTAATTAAGGATAAGTTGTGGAAAAAGTGAAAACCCGCTTATAAAACAGTTTGGTCAATTACAACGAATACGTAGAAATCTATCAATGCAAAAATACGAGTTAGTTAAAGTCAAAAAGTCTTTATATATATATATATATATATAGATATATATATTAGTCATTTTCCTATGAGGACGTCCCACATAAGCTTATGTGAGGACTTGACTTTTTAGTCAATGTAGAATGGATATTTTCAAAAACCGACGGTTGGATTAAATATTCTTCCTATGTATGATATGCATACCAAAAATCACATTCATCTAGCAGTCGATTTCTAAAATACAAAGTGTGAAAAATTATGACAATATTTAATAGTCCCAATTTTTTCACAGTATATATTTTAGAAATCGACCGTCAAATCACTTTGATTTTTGGCATGCATTGGAATATCTAATCCAAAAGTCAATTTTTCAAAATTCCCATCTTACATTGAGTAAAAGGCCAAATCCTCATAAGAAAATTACTCTCTCTCTCTCTCTCTATATATATATATATATATATAAAATCATAAAGAAAATGTCTAAAGTAAAATGGTTAAGGTAAAATCCTAATTTCGGGTCCTTCAATTAATGTCCATTAATATAGACATGCTCATATAATGAGCAGAAATATTACGACCTAATACGTAATCCAACTACTGAAATCAAGTTGTAGGATAATTCTATCAACTGAAATCAAAATACAGATATGTTATACAGATATATATGAATTTGTCCCTACATTTAGTTTCAGCCGTTGGATTGTCCCATAAATTAATGTCAATCATTGGATTACATGCATATTAGAAGGTCCTAATATTTATGCTCATTAGAAGCAACTCCGGACTCCCATTTTTAGCATCATTCTTCATTGCATATAGCGGCCAGCACCAAGCAAAATTAGCATTATCGACTTCTAAACAAAATTCCAGAACGCATCAACATTGGATTATGGAAGATACGTGACAAGACAATAATGTATCATATTGACGATGGATGATGCACGACGGCAACCAAGTATCAACTTGGTCATGACCACTTGGGCTTTGTTTGGTTAGCATGGAAGAAAATTCATCTATTTCAAGCAAGGCATGAAACTCCATTGAAAAGTTGACTAATCTGGGTCCTATCACTCAATGAACTCATACTTCCACACTGTCTATATGCAGCAATGTTATATGTGCTCTGAAGGCAATAACTTCCATCCCCTGCCGTGTATCATGATAACCAAATGGAGCCTTAAAATGGTTAATAAGGCTTTCACCCCAGTAGGGGTTAACATCTTTGCCCTATCAGATTAGCAAAACCAGCATACTCCACTTTCCCTGCAGCAGTAGTCCTTAATCATATTCAATGAAAAATCTAATATATGGAAATCAAAAGCACTGTTTTCATTCTGAGGATTATCATGGGAAGAAGGAAGAGACTTTCTAGGTTTAAATGACAAAATATAATGCGTGGTGCTGAAATTCACCAATTTTTGCTAGTACAAGGAGAACATACAATGAACATATTTCTTTTTCAGTATGTAACAGTGCAAACAGTATGCGTAAGCTTTTCACTTCAAAAAAGGGGAAAAAATAACCCTCCCAGTTCCAACCTGTACAGGGATATAACTGTCAGATTGAAATGCCAAGATGATCAATCCTGGTTACTACAGTGAACCAAACTTGTATTCTTTGCTCAACCCATGGTTCATTGATCCGCGTTGATTCCAAAAATACGGACCTTGTGCATGTTTGGAAACTTGGCAACCACTAAGACAAAAACTGCCAGTGTGTTAAAGAAGAGCATAGGATGTTGGTAGTCTGTTGTGTGTGAGGCTATCAAGTACCTGCAAGAAGAAACATCCACTCTTAGACATCTGACAGTTGCAAAATAAGTGAAATAAAGTATTCCTCAATCACCCATAAAAAACAATGCAACAGTTTATTTTGGTGACTATCAATTGGTACACCTCCTTTCAAAAAAAAAAAAAAATGGTACACCAAATGCAAGTGATTCATACTTGGAATCATTAAAAGTCCATGTTAATGAATGACACATCTTTATGGCTTGGAAACTATAGAAATAAATGAAGAAAATATACAAACAAATCCAACTGGTCTTAGAAAAGATAGCCCTCACTAACAATTTATCAGACAAACTTATCCTAAGAAAGCAAAGAACTGACTCAAGACAGAAAATAAATAAAGATAAACACAGTATCATGAAAATATTACTAACCAAGATAATGACAATAAAACCCCCGTTAAAAATGCTTTATTTGCCAAGTAGATTGAGTCCAATAGACAAGACACACTAAAAGAGAGTTCGAACTGATCTGACCAGAGCCTTATCCCATTTGAACCTTTTTCCTATGAAAAATGCCATTCATCCCACCATTTTGCCCCAACTTATATGGGGGCTGATGTGAGCGCATTGAAAGCTAAAATGCATTCTTATCAATTATCAATTGATTGCCATGTGAGCTGCTATATGCTATTCAGTCATGTATGGTATGGTAAAACAAGTAGCGTGCCTCATACAATGCAATTAAGGTTGAAATGATCCAGGCCCCCATAATTTTTAAGCTATCCCAGGGCATTGGAATTGCTTAAAAGTTGCAAACATCATGGTGAGATATAAGCAATCCAAATTTCTCAAAGCCCTAACAACATAGAAATTACAAATTCTAAACAGGTAGAGCAAAGAATCCATATATGATCAATTCATAAATCATTGCCATCATTACATTTTTTTTTTTTTTTTAAATTTTATTTTGAGAAAGCCATCATTACATAGCTAGCTTAAAGAGAAGAAAAATCAAGACAGTCCCAAAAAGTCATTAATAGCTGCATCACATAACAGTAGCCCCAAATTCCCTGGTGTCAATCAGGCATATACTTGGGAAGTGTTGGTAATAAACAGAGAAAACTAGATCCACAGAGTGGTTCTGAGAACTCCTATCCCTCTCATGTTCGTGCTGCTATAATAATTGAAATGATGCACAATACGAGATGAAAGAGACATGGTGCCAGCCTAACTTCCAGTGTTCCCACAAAAATAGGAGGAAGCCAATTTCCTTCACTTTTGGACAACTGAAGAATTTATTAAACAGTGTTGCAACTCTCTTATACGAGAAAGAGAGAGAGAGAGAGAGAAATCTGGAATTATTTTCTTGGATAGACTTTTATTGAAACTACCAACTAGTCTCAAAGTAATACAGAGTCTAAAGTGATTTGAAAATCCTTAATGCCTTAACATAATTAAAGACTAAAATAAAAAAATCCAAACACACGAATATTAAAAGAAACCATGGATTCATGGATCACTGTGGAAGTGGAAAAAAAATACTAATAACCACCTTATGCCTCAAGAACCTCATACTTTACAGCATTTCACTTGAGCCTCATCTCGAGGTGACGCTCCTGAAATAAGCTTGACATACTATTTTAAGCGCAAAACCTATGAATTTCCATTAAACATGTTGCGACTCAAAAGGATACAAACCATATGACAAGAAGAGAATTATATGCCGAAAAGCAGAGTCAAACATGCATAACTATGGACAAACCGAACAACGACACAGAATTATAACCAACCCAATAATTCTGTAAAAAGTTACATAATCATAAAATTAATGAGATGAAGATAGCAAAAAGTAAATTGTATTTTTCAGATGAAAAGACTTCTCCATAGAATGCAATAAAAAACACCCCTTTTGTGTATCTACTTTCAATGTCCAAGTTAAAAGGCTTATATTATTAAAAAAGCACTTACAGCACAACAGGCACGACAGTCAGAAATTTTCTATTGCGAGTGAGCTGCTTTCCATTGTCTATTTGCTCCCACCAAGTCAACCTGTTGTAAATACCCTGGTCATCAGCAAATGGTGTTCCCTTCTTCCAATGAAAGAACTGATAAGTAACCTGACAGAAGATGTCAACCGATCAACAATCGTTCAACAGATAATGCCGTATCACCACATTGTGCTTAATGAGATGTTACCCCAAATAAGATCAGTAACTTTCCTTTTCACATCTTTAAGTTTGATCACATATGGGAAGAAATTCATATTCACTCACCCAAACAATGACCAAGTTAGCAATTTATTACAACAATTCTGAAAAACCAGAATCATTAAATGTGAGAATAGTTAGCAGCCATTTAAATTGGGTAAGTAGATACTCAGAGCATCTCCAATGGGGAGCTCCCATTTGGGCCTTCCATTTCCATATTTAGGAGTACTACAGTACCAAAATGAAAGCTCCTCCTATATTTGGTACTATCGTTCTCCAATGGAGAACTCTCATATTTGATATCATTGTGCTCCAATGGGCATTAAATTGCAGGGAAATATGATGTGGACTATTTGGGAGGAGATAGTCGTTGCCCAAAGATTTTCCAAATATGGGAGGCATTGATGCCATTGTCAAATTTGGGATCCATCATTGGACTGCCATTTTTTTTTAAGCCATGGCTCCCGAATTTGACAATGGCAACCCCAGATGGAAGCCCATAGAGATGCTCTCACAAATAAGAAAATATAGACCACCAAATCTAATATTAAAGAAGTGTATAACCACTTTGACATTTATAATGCCATGTTGTCAAACATAATATTCACGTAAACCACAAAGTAAGAAAAAAATTATAATAAAATTAAAGTAATACAATAGGTAGTGAATATATATATATATATATATATATATATAGCAAGATCCTCAAATTTCATAAGGAGCCAATTGTTCATACTTTTTCTGTTATCTTCACTTGAGTCTCAAACATTATAATAAACTCACTTTTGAAACAACAGGAGATAGAATAAGATACTTAATAATATGGCAAAAATATCTTCATTTCAGCACAGATCCTCAATTCCACAAGTAATCTATTGTTCTTACTTTTTCTGTTATCTTCGCCCATGTTTCAAACATTAAATTAAACTCAATTTGGAAAAATAGAGGTATGATGAGATGATAAACACAACGAAATGGCAGAAAGATCTTCATTTCAGCATATAAAAATCAATAATTTTAGTGCTTTCCATCTAAACAAGCACGATTTATTGTTTACGATATACCATTTTTCTTTTTAAAACAACCGCTTAAAAAGGAAATTCATGGCAACAGCGCAACTGCAATTGCATAAACAGAAAGAACCATACAAGATTAATACTCCAGCATCCCATCTGAGTTGGCATTAAAATGGCCCCGAATTTGGAATGATTACAAAGTCAAATCCCCATTACGACCTTTTCACCAAGTTGTAGGTGAGATACACTCAGCAATCTAGTTTTCTTCATGTATTGGCCATAAAATCTATGGAGCTCACTCAGACATACTGCAAATTTAATTTCAGTTGAAGACAGATCTAATCAAACAGATCCTATCATAACTATCTCATCTAAATTTCAAGAAAAAAAGAAAAAAAAAAAAAAAAAAAAAAAAAAGTAAATAATTTTCAGACTCAGCCTTAAAAAAAGAAAAGAAAAAGAAACAATTATCATGCTTTCTTCTCAGTCACCTCATGACTAATTCACCCTAGCCAGAAGTTATTATCGTCTTTGCTGCACAAATTTCTATAATCAGATAAGCTAAACTTCTTAATTAAAAATTAATTTAGAAAAAAACACACACACACACAAAATCCAACAATAAAGAAAATTACAGAGATAAATCAGATCAAGAAATCAACTATCAATTAGTACACAATAGCAGAGACGTATAACATATATATATATATACACACACACACGTCTGTATAGAGAGAGAGAGAGAGACATACGAGGAAATGACAGATATGGACGATGGTCCAGGCCATGCCAGGGGAGCAAGCGAAGACGGACAGGACGATGAGCCAAGAGAAGAAGAGGATCAAGATGTAGGTGGTCCACACACCAGGGTACGTGAACCACTCCGTGTTCTTGTTCAGATCCGTCGTCGGCACCGCTTGCACGTACAGATTCGCCATCCCTTTCTTCACCTTCTCCTTCACCTTCACCACAACAATTCGCGGCTGCTCTCTTCAATTCAACGCATCATCATCAACTTCTCTTATTCAACTCTCTCTCTCTCTCTCGCTGGCGCCTAGCGGTGATGGTGTTGCAGATATTTGATGTATTGATGTGAGCGGGTTCAAGCGATAGGAACGAAACGATGTGTATTTGGGGATGGAAAGAAGAACGAAGGGCAGGGTTCGAGTCCGCAGAACATTAAATGAAAAAACAAAATGATATAGAGAGAGAGAGAGAGGAAAAGTTAAAAAACCAGCTTCCTCATTTTTTTGACTCCTAAAACCAGCTTATTCGAGTCCTACTTCGATTGATGAAAATTTCATTCGAGTTCAATTAAAAGATAAATGGATTAAATTTAAATTAATTTGTATTTTAAATAATTAAAGAACTTGAAACGTGGATTAGTTTCAAAATTACTATAATAAAAGGTTTGTTTGAACTCAATTTTAAAGTACATAAGTCAACTTTAATTTTTATTTTTGAATTTATTAATTTGTTGAATTAAATTTAAATCATATATTATTAAGTGCTACTCAATTCATTTGTAGGGGCTTAATTAGTAGATGGGAATCATTTGATGAGATCATCTGCCTTACTTTTATGTCCTGTCTTATAAAAATTTACCTTGACAATGTGCCTTTTTTTTTTTTTTAATTTCACCAATTTTTTTAAATAAATAATACAAAATTTTGTATGAATTTATAATATGACTTTTTGCAATTCTCCCTATCAGGTATTAGGGCCTGCTTCAACGACAAAAAGGTTAAATAGAAAGGGATGACTATAACCCTAGTGGGCTAGGTTGAACTTACAAGGATGACACCACAAATGCCTTATAGAAATGGTCCAGCGCAACTAACAGTCTTGAAGTTTCACCACCCTAGTTGACATCAAAGTTTCATTGAAGAATAATGCCATCCTGGGTGAAGGCCACTGGCTAACCAATACATCATGGATGTCTTCTAGCTAAGATGATGGGTTAGGCTTAAATTCAAACAAGGAGCAGCCCTAATCAGATCAAATCCCAATTAAAAATATTATGCTAAGAATGATTCCAATGACCAAACACTGATGTTGAAGCAGAGATTAGTTACATAATTTATATTATAAGTTTGGTTTGTAGTTTTGGACCACCAAACCCAACCTCTGTACCAAGAAGATGCCCTACTGATTAGGAAACTACATGGAAATGAAATATAAATTATATAGAGCTTAGCCCCATCACAAATACATCAGAGGAATAATCACTGTAATTCCAGTTTGATAAATTAATTTTACAACAAAAACAGAACAATAATCAAAGGGTGACAGTGGCATTGCCTACTCTGTCCAAGCCCTCCATCAATCTTCGCTTTGCCGACTTGGTTCTGTAACACCAGACCTCAAAAGCCTCGCTCAAATCAGGATACCTTGGCTGCTCGGTTTTCATCCAGTCTGCCAGAATATCAGCTTGATCATTTGAAGGCAATGCCAGTACCAACGACACGATTGCCCCCTCTATGCTCTGGCACAGCTCTTCATCCATCTTGTGAGGAAAATCCATTTCCCCATCACATTTTGAATCCAAAAGAGGCTTCATCTTCCTTATATAAGGGAGCCATGTCTTAAGCAATTGCACCCGACTTGGAGCAGGGAGAATTACATTGCCATAGCCGACTGCTTCCAAGACCTTTCCGGTCACTTCTATTAGCTTTACTTTTAAACCCCACAGGAGACAATCAAGTTTTCTATCTTCAACCACCTTCAAAATATTACCCGAGATTTCAACCCAGTTTGAAACAAAATCCTTCATCAAATCCATCTTGAGGAGTACATTACACATCCATTCAAGATCGGATAAACTCTGCAATATTTTCTCTTCCGTCTCAGCTGTGAGATCAGGCTCCAAAAGGAGGGAAGACAATTCCTTCTCAAAAGAAGAAGAAATCTTGGAGAGACCTTTTCTGACCTCCAATTTTACTTCATCATCAGCTATAACTAACGGTGTGTCTTCATCTTCCCCTAGCATGTATTCAACTTGTTCTTGAGCAGAAGTTTTAAGCTCATCTCCAAATGGAGGGCAGGGCCCACCAATAGATGTGGCAAAGCGAACTGCAGAGATAAAAACATTTTTTGCAGCACTTAAGTCTACGGGCTGGATCCTGGCTAATATGGGCATGGCAACTGGACCCAGTTTTGGGATTGCTTGTAAAATCTCTTCCTCTTCCTTGTCCTCCCAAGGAACTGCCTCCAAGTACTGGATGCAGCTCTGTGTGATCTCTTCACAGTGGAAGACAACTGCTACCTGAAGAATAGCAACAGCAGTTTTAACAGAATCCAAGGAATCCGAAAGCGAATCTGCAGGGAGATAAAGCAGCCTCAACAGGCTAACATGGCGATCATAATCAGAATCTGAGCAGTGAATCTCAATGCAAGTATTTGAGTCTATTTGGGAGAGCCAATCTGCAAAAACTTTGCTCTTATTTATAAGAATCGAGGAGTGGGCATAGAAGCATTCAGGTCTTCCTTCTCTGTTTTTCAAGCGTACAATGATGTCACTAGAATTCTGGTCACCGAGTTTGTAGGGCCTGGCTGCTATGGCTTTGTCCATGTGTGAAGAAAAATACAACAAATTTCATGCTTTATGCAACTGAGAGGAAAAACCCTCCAAATTGATGTGCAACTGGGAAAAACAATACAAAAGCTAATGAATCAGGATTCGATCAGTATGAAAAGTTATAAAAATTTTCACCAAAAGAAAATGGTAAGTTAAAAAATTGTTCAAAGAAAACTTTGATCTAAATAACGTAAAATAAATGCGGCAAATTGAAAACATCTGGGCATAAACAGCATAAAACTGATGGTTATTGTGGACGCCTGTGCCTGTGTGTGTTGGTCACAGAGAGAGAGAGAGAGAGAGTAATACGAGCATGCCCATTATTGTGCATGTTTATCCCATGTGTGTGACAGACAGTAAAGAAAAATAAGAATCCAAAACAATACGTCCTATGAATAATGATGATGTGGACCAAATGACAACAACACCCACCGCCAACAACCCCCCCCCCCCCCCCCCCCCCAAAAAAAAAAAAAAAACCACTCACTCACCCATTCTTTGCTTCTCAATCCTCAAGGAAGAGAAACAATACAAAAGACATCAACCCAGTATTTGTTTTGTCAATGTAAAAGTGTGTATATAAATTTTTAAATAATACATATTTTCAACACCATCTAATTTTAACTAATAGCAAAATGTGACCCAGCAAAGTCCAGTATTTGTGGCATAATATTAATATACATCCAAAGAAGAAATGAGGAAATAAAACTAAGAGTATCTAGTAATGAAGATGACTACAGCTAAAAGTATTTCCTTGAACACAACTCAGGGGCCAGGACTATCTTGAGCTTGTCGACGAGTCAATTATTTAAGTCATCAAGAATGGACCAAAATGCAGTAATTCCCAACGTGAGAGGGACGGGTACCATCCTAATTTCCTGCCAATGAAGTCAAGGATGTTATAGTGCCAGTCTCATATGTTTCTCGGCTATGTCAATTCCCTGTGCATTAGAGGCAGAGATTTTATAAGCTTATTTATTTCTCACTTTGTTGTGAAATAAAATTAACAGCTCTACCAATCCATTAGTTACAAAATAGACAACATACAATCAAAGTTGATGGTAGGCCATCAAGTTTGCTTTTTTTTCAAAAAGAAGCTGGTTATCAAGTTTGGATCATATCATTTTATAGAGTACAAAGCGTTGCATGGTAATGACTTGGCTACCATTTCTTCAATAACTCTTTGAATTTTATCAACAATGTGCATATAAGAATGTGTATCTTCCAGAAAATTGACAGAGTAAGGTTTTTTCACCCAGCTGTGGGCAAACGCCTACAGGCCTATACAGCTTCCCCAGAAACAAACCTTTGCGCCATATATTCTCCATCCAGAATTAAATTTCCACATAAAAATCCCGAACCCAAACACAAAAGATCCACCCTAGGCAATAATATACACACCCAAACACCCCCACACAGAATTCTATTCGTTAAAACAGTATCTTATGTCTTTAAAATCGGTATAACCATAATTATAGCAATGTAAAATTTCTTATCATACAACTGCATATAAATAAAAGTAGTTTCCAATTTTCCATTTATCTTTTTCGCTGTTTTTTTCTTCCTATTTTTGCCCCTCTCTTGCCTAATGAGCTGAAGATAATCTACTACGCACATGATGAACTGAATTTGGGTGAAAATTACCAATTTTTTTCTTTTTGTACATCTTTTTACAACTAATATATATATATATATATATATAGGCAGTACATGATGATGAACTGAAACCCTATGTAAAGAAGTATAGAGCAGACACAATAACAATACTGTTTCCTGTCTCAAACAGAAAGAAGATCAATGAAACCCTAACCCTGCAAACTAAAATATTAAAAAATACAAATAATTAAAAAGAAAAACTAAAGGATTGCAGTTTGATTGCATACGAATTGGAATTTCCAATTCTTCCAAATCCGTTGTTTGAATTTACAGAAAATATATATAATATAATAAATAAATAATGACATATGGACTAACCTGAACAGGGATTGATGGAGTTTTTGTATTGAAACTTGATGAGCTAACCGAAGCGTTCCTCGCCTTCATCTGAGACGCTGAAGCACCACAGCTGTAATTTGCAAGCGCCTTTTCGGATTGCCCTACACTTCCTACGAGGCGTGGTAGTGGGTCGGTTGATCCGCCCCGTTCCTATTAGGACAAATCTGAAAATATATATAATATAATAAATAAATAAATGAAATATGGACTATGGGATGTGTATTTTGAAAAATTGACCAATGTATAAAATACTAATTTTATGTGAATAATACATATTGAAAATTACAATGATTTAACGGTTGATTTCTTTAAAAATACTATCGTGAAAAATTGTGTTAATTCTTAATGGTCATAAATTTTCTAGCATTTCATCAATGTGATTTTTGACATACATAACGTCTATAAGAAAATTATTTAATTTAAGGATGGATTTTTCAAAATTTATATTCCACGATTAGCTAAAGACATTATACTAATTTTAACTAAAGTCAACATATATGCACATCATCAAGACTGTTATATATATATATATATATATATATATATATATATATATATATATTGAATTTAAAAAATACAATAAATTTAATATTTTGAAGCCACATGTTTCTGATTTAATTTATAAATTAGCAACCACTAAAAGAGGAACAAAAGTTAGGATATAATAAACCCACTTGCGCAAGTTGTAGGAGCTTGGAATGTAACAATCACACCACAGTCCAAATCTTAAAATAATAATAAGATAAGAAAGGAAAGTGAAAGAAAAATAAGTAATAATTAACAGTGCCTAATTTTTAATTAAAAAATTTACATATTGCAAATTTTTAAAAAGAAAATAAGTACTTATAAAAAACAAATCCAAACGGTGCCTAATTTTTAATTAAAAAAAATTAAATATTGCAAAATTTTAAAAAAGCAAATAAGCAAATAAATACATATACAAAGCAAATCCAAATGGTGCAAATTAATTATAAATCTACCTTTTTGTTTTTTTTTTTAAATCTACCCCACAAACGATAGCCAAGGTTCGATTCCTAGACACCTATTTTATGAAGCATGGTCTTTGACAACAATTTCAGGCAATGGATGTGGCCACAACTCACCTCACTAGGAAAATTTGGAAAATGCAAGTAGACAAATTTTAGATCAAATTTTTTAAATCAAATAATATGATATTAACATATCTCCTCTACTTTCATGCATTTTTAATATGTACAAAAATAGATATTATGTTATGCTGTTACATTATTTGACTTGAAAATTTTGATTTATGATTTGGTTCATCCAACATTACTCTGAAATTTTTTCAGGATCATATGCTATATTTTATTGGGTTATGCTACGGGCCACCTCAACTTCAGTATGATACCCATTATGGACATTGGGCTAGGCTTTTACGGCAAAGGCTTTGGAAAAAATTAAATCCAATTCACATAAAGTTTAGAATGGGCTATACCCTTTGAGCTTGGCTCTAGCTACCAAGGTCTTCTCATAGCCCACAATTAGGGCCCGCTTGCGTTATTTTTTCTTAAAATCACATTTGAAACTCAAAATTACACTTGATCTAAGAGATATGGTGATAATCACTTCTAGACAACTTAAAGGCTTTAGAAAAAATTAAGTCCAATTTACGGGAAGTTTAGAATGGGCTATACCCTTTGAGCTTGGCTCTAGCTACCTAGGTCTTCTCATAGCCCACAATTAGGGCCCGCTTGCATTATTTTTTCTTAAAATCACATTTGGAACTCAAAATTACACTTGATCTAAGAGATATGGTGATAATCACTTCTAGACAACTTAAAGGATGATAGGATGGTTGGCAAAATTTTTCATATGAAAAGTAATTGTGCCAAAAGCTAAAGGGTTTCAACTTCGGCCACAATCACTTTTAGCAGGAAAATTTTGATATGTGAATACATGATTTAAACGTAACTCTAAAAAGATATATGAAAAAATAATTATCCAAAAGTGATTTTATTAAAAACTAACACAAACGAGCCCTTAGACTCGTAATCCTACCTCAATAGTCTAATCCGAATATTATAAAATTCAAAATAGAGTTTAAAAGGATAATTACTCAATGTTAATCCCACCAAAGTAGGGTCTTATCGAGGGTCGAAATATATTTATAGTTCTAGCCTTTAATATTGTATGTACGAAGTGGATGCATTTAAGAATCAAACCTGTATATTCCTTAGGGAAAGCCCACTCGACTCCAACTCGGCTAAGAAGCAAAATTCAATCGCAAATTTATGTTAATCACTTATAGAGACTTTATCACTAAGTTAACTCTTGAATAAAGTGTATTTTTAAATTTTAATATGTGATATTGTTTCTAGCCAATTAGGGTGATCATTTCGATGTCTTCTTCTTCAAACGACATGTATTATTTCATGAAAAATTCTATACACCACTACAAAAAAAGTTAATGCTGTAAGTTTTAAAATTGTTGGGCCAAGAGCTGCTAGCCCAACCCACTCCAACCCTAAAACTAAAGCTTGCTGCCCAAATATATGCACACCCACAGTTTGCAACAGCGGACAAGATATAGATAGAAACAAAAATGATCAAGGCTAGGAGTATTTCAAGTCCTTTGGTTCTGGGTTCGACATCCACTAACTACTAATATTCGGGGTTACGGATCGCAAAGCACAAGTTTTATTCGGGGTGCAGGATTTAGCCTGATTCGCGCAAACTATCCCACGATACTGTACAGCCAAAAAAAAAAATATATATAATTCTTATTAGCATATATTATATAAGTTTATGTCGGTACAAAATCCATAAATAATTTTGTAATTTAAAATAACAATCATACAATTACTTATTCGTTTTCCTAAGCAGATATGACTACATAGAAAATCCTTTGAGAATGGAAAAAAACAAAAAAAAAAAACAAAAAAAACAAAAGAAAAACAAACAAAAAAACAAAGGCCAACAAAAAAAATTGAAGGTAATTACGTCTCATCTCATCATCAACCTGACACGGTCATCATTCCACCCAATATCATAGATGACGTGGCAGAGGAAGACCTGTCACTTGTGGTGGACCACATCATCTCGGTGGTCCCCCACCACATCGAAGCCCCTCCTCGACCCCAACACTTGTCAGTGAAAAAGCATCTGAACCGTCCGGCTACTTGTCCCCCATATCACCGGCATCACTGGCCTAAAAAATAACCGCCGTCCGATTGACACGTCAATCAATATCATAGTACTGCCACGTGTCGGAAGTTAGAGGGAGAAAATACCTATCTCGAGTCTGGAGCTCCAAAACAGTGGTCGAACTTAACAGGTTGAGTGTTTTATTGGTAACCCACATAACGGTAACGTAGCACCTACAATTTACGTCATCACTGCCCAATCTCCTTGCGCCATGTCATCGTTCTGTTCAATTGAATACTTAGCTGAGTACCGTTTCAGTTGGGCAGTACGGTTCCTTAAAAATAATGTCAAATTATTATGATAGAATAAATTAAAAATATAATAATTTATGCAAAATTTCTCTAAATTAAAATTAATTTTATGAATTTTAAAATTAAATAAATAATCTCACTAAACACTACATTTGTTCTTTTTTAGGATTGGTTGCAGAGGATGATGGGTCAAGACAGAGTGGACAGGAAAATGGGATTACAGAGAGAGTGGACATTCTCTGGAGAGAGAGAGAGAGAGAGAGAGAAGCGTTTTGTTTTGTTCGTTTCCAAGGGAGTGGGGCCCACGTGGTTGGGGCTTTGTAGGGTAGTGGGCCTGCACTGCAGCAGAGGAGAGGAGACCACCTTGAATACATCAATTTCATGATTGGATCATTAGTGGGTTGATAGCTCCTTTAAACTCTTCTGCTTTTGCTAATAAATGCTCTGGGCTTCTCTGGGCCTCTTCTGCACTGTTTGGTTTTACTTGTGTTTCAGCTACCACTTTGCAATTCGTCAAATCCTTGGTAACATCACCTCATCATCTTTAATTTGCTGCGATATTAGATTTTCCTTCAACTTAGTAAGTAATTAGCGCAACTGATCATTTACTTGAATTTGAATATGTTTGGATGATGTGGCATGATTTAGATGGTCTGTTTTTCACTTAAGTGATGTGCAGACCATTCAGATCATGCCACGTCACCCAAGTACCAAGTAAACCCAAACAGAGAATCTTCATTCATAATTAGCACCCCTTTTTGATGGTTTTGTTTTCCTCTATTTATCCAAACAACCTATCTTTTACTAATCAATGAGTAATATTACTCGACAATTAGCAATCTATTGTATTAAGGCTAACCAGTAACCGCTTTTATAATGTGTTTGGATAAAAAATATAATGTTTTAAAATTCGAATAGTTCATCGAACCAGAAAAATTACCGGATTAAAAGTCAATCGGTTCAATCAGGTTGAACCATGACATCATAAATATATTATTTATTTATTTATTAGAATAAAAGCTGTAAAAGATTCAAAATATAATTTTTTTTAAAATGTTTGTACAATCAATTCATATATTTGAATTTATGTGCAGTCATCAAAATTGAAAATTGATAATTACTCTTGATCAATTTATATATATATATATATATATAATGCAAAATAAGAATATTGTATTATTAAATTAGGTGCCTTGGGTTTCTTTTTGCTATTTGAGATTTTTTTAAACTAATTTATCTTTTTAGCGTATTAGGTTTTAAGAGACTTTAAAATTATGGGAGTTATTTTAGTCATTTTAGCAACTTTAAAAAATATATAAATATATATATTGACCAAAAATCCGACCGATTTTCTAACCGAGTTGACCGGTTTAACGGCCCGGTTTTTACAAAATAGGCCGGTTTTTATTAAGACTGAGTTTTAGGGGGTTGAACCACCATATTTGACACCCGATTCCTGATTCAACCGGTTTAACCGACCGGACCGGTCCGGATTTGACAACAATAAAAAAATCTGAAGGTAATTAAAGGGTTGAAAAGTGATTTTGGCCAAAGTTAATTGCTCTCCAGCGGCTGGACCAAGAGCATTAGTTCAAACAAGAAATCAGCTTCCAACTGTAGAAAATTATTTTTGAAATACAGTTTTAGATACAAACTAATTCTCCCATACTATTTGTAACTTCGATTCTCTTTTATTATTATATAAAACTCACAAAAGTAAAAGTTATCCCAGATCAGATATAAGTCTTAGAACCAATATATCACCTAGTATGGGTAAAAGTTACAGCATTAAATTCGTTAGCCATATATGAGGAAATGCCATAAATATGAGTAGCAATGCTCCAATTGGACTGTCTCTACATAAAATAAAAAATGCAAAGTGCTCCCAAAATCAAACCTTCTAATTGGAAGAAACCAGCAACAGTACAATTCCTATCTTGCATCACACTCCATTCCCCTTATGACAGTAACATGCATGTGACAAGTCCGTGAGATCATTAGCAATTTTCTAAAGGTTATGTGACACTTACAATCTCAATTGCCCTTGTCAGCTTTTGCTCCAAAAAGAGAGAATCTCACTACTTTTAAGCCTTTTTTTTATTTCTTCTCTAGTGAAATCCAAGACTTTGTTTTTTTTTTTTTGAAGGGTGGCCTAGCCCTAGCCCTGTGAGTAGTGAAATTCAAGACACAGTTCTGTAACGACAAAACCCCATTCCTCTTTCTTTTTGCAACAAATGATATAGAGAGTGTGTCTTGCATATGAGACTGTGCCTCACTTAAATGGGAGAAATGTGCTGCTGCTCCCACACATAAATTGCGTGGGTATTACTTCTTCACTCACCAAACTTGGTACAAGAAGTCAAAATTAATTAGCACCACTTCGTACTTAGTTCTTAATGGACCACAGACATTGTAATCATGTTGGGTTTTTTTTTTTTTTTACTTGTAAAAAAAGAATTTAAGGGTTTAAGGTGCGTCCAAGATGGGTATGTATATATATAATATGAAAAATTCTAAATGTACTGCTATTTATACTACATTTTTTATTCTCATCTGATGTGACAGTATGACAGAATCTCTATGTTTGTAGATTTTTCTAAAATGCATGAATGTACAGATTTTATCATTCTGGTAGCTCAAATGGTATTAAAAATGTAGTACAAGTAATATATAATACATTTAACACTACTCATATAATATATATATTGAGCAATTAATGCTGTTTCATCCAACTTTTTGTACCCATCTTAGTTGGCATTTGATGTGTGATTCACATTAATAAAAGTAATATTTTTATTCTTTCAAAATCTTAAAGATAATTGGTCAACATGAGGCCGCAAAAAAATTGGTGAAGTAGCATTTTCCTAACATTATTGCGGAAAGAAAAAAAAAAATGCCTCCATCTAGCTTGCCCTTCTCTACTGCACTAACTTCCTATTTAGCCACACTGTCACACTAGCTAAAGAGGAAGAGTGCCTTTTCCAACATCACTAGCCATTTACGTACTAATATATATATTTACAAGGAAAGTTTTTAAATCAAGAATGATGATAAAAATTGATGTTAATCTTAAATATTATCTTCTTGATGATGATCGAAAATTGAGACCAATTTATAAGTATATGGTGTACCTAAGTTATTATTATTATTATTATAAGATATTCTCTGTTTGGATAATAAAGCCATTTTTTTCACAACGCTTAGTGCGCGCGCGCAGATATATATATATATATATATAACCCATGACCTTTTAGATGAGAGTCATGGATCCTGACTAACTGGGCTAATCCCAATTGATTTCCTCTTTAATAAACTTAGTCTTAAAAAGAAATGTTGAAGATAAAAGAGAAATATTTCGACTTTAGAGGATGGGGGACCATTCTCTCCCTATAAATTACTAATGCCGCGTTTTATTTTAATTTAATTATTTTATAATTAACCCAACCTGCGAGATCAAGTAGATGAGAAACCATTCTTTTATCATTTAATTAGCATTGTTCAAAGGATCTTGTTTATCCAAAAGTTACCTTTTTATTTTAATGTTAGTGCGAACGCTCAATGACAAAGGTGCTTGATTTCTTAGTTTGATTTCCTATAACTTATTATTCAACATATTTTCTTATAACCTATACAGTCAATAATAAATTAAGTTAATTAATTATATATATATATATATATATATATATATATATATATATATATATACACAAACTTGATCCATTAAGGTCCGGACTTTAAATTAATTTAGGGTCCACTCAATATTTCTCACACAGCCGTTGGATCAGATAATCTTCTTATGTATGTTATGCCTGTCAAAAATTATAGTGATCCAACAATACAGTCCGTGAAACACTCTATCAGTATTTACCATTAGATGCAGTAACAACTATTTAATAGTGTGTATCTTAAAAATTGACCATTGGATCACTGTGATTTTTGACAAACATGACATACATTTGAAGATTATCTAATCCAACTGTCGATTTCTCAAAATACCAATCCCAGTGAAAAGTGGACCTTAAATTAAGCTTAAGGTCCGGACCTAGCTTAATGGATCATCTCTCTCTCTCTCTCTCTCTATATATATATATATATATATATATATATATATGAAATTTAAATAATCCATAACTACCCAAAAGGCATGTGCCATGCATGAAGAGAGTCGCATTGTTGCATGTGGCATCTATAAAAACTAATTATGCGGTTAGCAAGTAAAAAATATCTGGTCGTGAAGTTTGAACGATCGATGCATGCATCATCCGGCCATGGCACTGCTAAGACATACATTATTTATTATATTTTTTAGTTGTACATAGATGTCATTAATGAAAAAATGGACAAAAACAAATTAGCCTAAATATGATTAAGAAACTTGAAATCAATCTAGCTAGCTAGCTAGTAATCTTAGTTAGGTTAAACATGTTTATAAAAGCAAATTCGGAATGATAATAATCCATTGACAGAGATTGACAAGTGCATGTGTATTGTGGACAGCTTTTAAACTTGGTGCTACATTTTCATTAACAGGTGGGTGGGGTACAATATAAGTTCTGTTTTATTGTCTGCATTAATGGAGAAATCTTGTTACAAATGCTATTAAATTGTCTGGAGACCAACACCCTTTTGCCATGCACCCATGATATATGGCTGGATATGATATTAATGACCTACCTTATAAAGAAAATTAATGGTACCTTTTTCATATTTGCAATTTTCATTAATTCATGGTAACATATATTTTGTAAATTAAATTTCTATATTAATTTCGTCACATATATCTTGGTTAGTAGCTGGGGGATTTATCAGGTGGCAAGAGAGAGATTAATTCGTAATTAAGATATTATGCAATATATATATCCTAGAGGTCAACACTTGCCTCCAAGAAGTGCTCCTCCTCACCTTTCTTCATATCTTGTCACATGTCATAACTAATTTAAAAAATATATGAATATATGAATACAAATGCATGACTATTTTAATATGATCACGTATTCTTATACATGAATATATATCTTTATTATATAAAACCTAGTTCAGCGGCTCTCAGAGGCCTTCCCTCCCTCATTCTCTTCTCTTCTTAATTTACTCTTCTTACCTCTTTCTTATTGGTTCATATCATATTTTATTTTATTTTATTGCATATTTTATTCCCCACTTTTGACTTTCCATTTTTAGGGCCTCATTGTATGCGCTAGGATTTTTTTTTTTCTCTCTATATTTTTTTAAACTAATTATTCTCCTCTCCACGGATCTCTTCTTCTCTATCTCTATAATAAAGATGTTTTTTTTTTCTTTTTTTTTTTTTTCCAGTTTTGATACCATAAATTATCTCCACTGCACATTGCTGCTTCTTGGTATTTTCTTCTCTTGCCAACCAACTCAGGTATTCGTCTTCTCTTCTTATTAATTCTTCTCTCTATTTCTATATATGTTGTCATTTATTTTTATTTTTTTTCAGTTTCTCCATTGCATAATGTTTCTTGGTATCTTCTTCTATATATAGTTTTTTAGTCAATTATGTGGTTGTTGGAATTTTATATAAAAAAAAAAAAAAAAGCTTTTTTTGGAGATTTAGCTCAGATTATAAGTGGATACTATATTCTTTAAACTATAAGATCATCTTCAATTTAAAATGGAAGCGACATGATTGTATTCAAAAAGTGTTTTAATTTTTAATTTTATTTTTTTCTTATAGAATGAATTTTGGAAGGTTAGCCAATAGTATTTGAGATTTTAGAATTAAAACTGTTGATACTTGATAGTGGATGAAATGATGAATTTGGATCATAGAGTTAGGTTTTTATAATTGTCACGCATCACATGGGATGACTACTAGTGTGCGTGTGTGTGTATATATATATATATATATATATATATATATATATATACATGTGGAAGCCGATGCATGGATATGTTTCCACAATATTATATATAAATATGAGGATGCATGCATAAGATTAATACTTTTTTGATTATTTGGACATATGACATATTGTGAATTAAAGAAAGGAGGATACTCGCCAGTGATCGAGGAGGCAAGTATTTTCCTATCTTCCACCAAAGAATTGTGTGGAAAGAAGATCATTGTTTTACTGTACAATTAAGACATAATTTTATTTTGGAGGACCCGATTGAAATATTTTTGCACCTAAAGTTGGGGCATCGATACTATTGAATTATTGTTAATCCATATATATATATATATATATGGGTGGTTATTATTTTTATTATTAATATGATTATTATTTTTATTCCCGAGGCACAAAAGGAGACCTTAAATTCTCTTTTTCACAAGGTCAAAACAAGTAGAGGAATGCAATCAAATGAGCCACTGATAGTAGCAAGTAAACATCACATAATAATACGCAATAATAGCTAGTTTCGAAACATTATTATTCATGCCCTATTTTGGTCCCCATGCCCTCTCTCTCTCTCTTCCTTAGGGCAAAGCATGTTTTCCATTACTCTAAAAATGTTTTGGCGAATATCTGAATTGTTCACTCAATCATCATATGTAGGACCTGCCACTTGATTCACATTCTAATTCACATTCAAATAGCTAGGCCTATCTAGTTCTGCTTTATAAAAACAAAAAGAGCTTCTGCTTTATAAAAACAAAAAGAGATGAAAAATAATGGAAAAGGGTAGCGAGCAAGCTAGATCTTACTTGGAGATTTAATTCCCTTCTTTAAATCACAACAATGAAAAAGAAAGAAACAAACAAAGAAAGAAAGCGAAAAAAAACCAAACTTTTTTATGCCGTTGACTTCATTCTCAACGGCTATGATGAAGCGTGTGTTGTCTCCAGGAGACAAAATTATAAGCTTTGCTAGCTAAAAATGAAGGGTTGTGATGCTAAGATTAATTTGGCAACTTTGCGTCTGTAATCTTCAATTCTCTCTCTCTCTCTAACCCCCACCCACCCACCCACTAGTGAAGGTGGTGGCCGGTCTGCCAAGGCTTGTAAGGCCACACCTTATTATTACAAGTGTTAACTAACAAACAACAAAAATGAAGGTGTCTTAATAACCCTTATTAATTGGAGACCTCTCAATCATTTATTACAGATAATTAAGATTTGGATCGGCTAATTTAATCATAAAATAACAAAAAAGAAGAAGAAGAAAAGTGGTCCCTTAGACAGCTTATAGCTAGGGTGATTTTATTGATGAGTAGGGCTCAAAAATGGAGGGCTGTGATTGGGTGATAAGATAAAAAAATGAAGAGGAGTGCATGTCATGGAGACTTTTAAGATTGCCAATCTGGAAAACCCAAAAGAGGTAAGAGAGTAAAGAAGGGATTTAGAGGCTTGGCGTGAGGTGCGGTGCGGTGCTATAAGTCAATATTCTCAGACTAGATATGAAGATTGTGATACGGGGACCCATTTCTCTCATGCATTCCCCAACATTCCTTTCCACCTATTATGAAGTATTATGAATGTTCCCTAAACTTTTAGGGTTTGGGCCTTGGATACCCTACAAGAACTACAAAAACGAGAGAGAGAGAGAGAGAGAGTTGCATGAAACAGAATTCGAGAGGGACTGAATTCTGATTGAGTCTAGAGAGAGAAACAAATATTGCAGGCTGGTTGATGGTGGTCAGTGGTAACATGCTAGTTAGCTAGCTAGGTCTAATGTATCGGCATGCATATATGTCCGTATTTAATCAATAATAGTCTATAGAAGGCTACGACGAGGCTGAGATTGTCCCATTCATAAAATGCACGAGGTCTATTTGGTGCATGGTTTCAAGCCAATTTGGTTAATCAATGCCATTCTAAGCAATGCCCTAATTATGTGACAGCTGTATTAAATGCATGTTGAATGATACAGGTACATATATACGTACAGTAGCATTTTTAAGGATATATGAGTTTAGGGTTTAGGGTTAATTAGCAGCCTTTAATTTGTTTGTATCATTTGGTTGAGTTATTGACAAAGTAGATTCAACAATTATGGTCTTAATTAATTGTTTTCTTTAATGGCACTCTAATGGATTAGACATTTGATTAATTAAGTATTTTAACTAGTTAGCACCCAAAAGTTTGGCCAAATATTACCAATAGATTGAGAAACGCTAAGTATTTTTACCACCTTACCCATTTTTCTGAATGTGAATTCAAAAAGAGTAGTACAGAGTAACATATAATTTGCTAGCTGACCAAAATGGCTAGTATAATTGGAGTGTACGCGTAACATTTTGTGTTTTTTTAAACAACTATTCATGCTAAAATATCAAAGTAAATAAATAAAGGGCAATTTCCATGAATAATCCTAAGTTTTCAAAATATTACGGTTACGAACCCGATCCAAAACATATGACGGCTATACACCTATTACTGTTTTTTTTTTTTTTTTTGACGAAATTACCCTCAAAATTGAAGTTTGAACTATTTGTACAAGATCCCCAATTTTATGTATAATCCCAAAAAATAAACAGAATCCTCAACCCCTAATTTATCTAATAATTACCAATATTATATATAACCCTCAATTCCCAAATTTATGAACAATTCTCAATATTGTTAATAATCCACAACCCCCTATATGTCATGTCCACAATTAATGCTGGTCATTCAATGTCTCCCGAATTTTTAATTACAAAAAATTATTACACATAATAACCAATTTAACACGTAATTCCCAATTTGATAAGTAATCCCCAATTTTTTACAGAGTCCCCAATACCCAATTGCTGACGGAATACCCAATTTATCACAAAATTCTCAATACCCATATTTGCACAGTATTTCCATGTGTACACATAATCCCTAAAATTAAACACAATCCCCAAATTTATACACAATCTCCAACTTTTCTAATAATCTCTAATTCCAATATGTCACATCATGCATGTTATTCAATGTCCTCAATTCCTAAATTTATACCCAATCCCCAATCCCCAAATTGGGGATTGTTTTGATTATTGGGGACTCTTCAATTTTTTTAAGAAAACCGTACCAAATTTTGACCATTTCAATGGTCAAATTGTAATTACCCAAATGAGTGGAGGGTATTTATGTCCTAAAAAAGTATTTTCGTAATATAATTTGGATCGGGTTCGTAGCCGTAATATTTTAAAAATTTAGGTGTGAGCTTTTGATTTTGGTGATTGAAGCTTCAAATCTGCTTTGGGTGCTCATCAGGTATGTGAGCTTTTGATTTTATATACAATTTGTGGCTGGGAAGTATTTCCGTTGAGAGATCCGTTGGGAAAGAGCCGTTTGAGAAATTTCAAAATTACTTTTTGCATACGTGGCTCAGATGGCGAGAGTTCTCTCTCTCCTCCATCTCTCGGCAAATTTGCCGATCGAAATTGGAAGGAGGCATTTTGCCTCTTCATTTGCCTATCCCGTTGGAGCTCCAATTTTGCAGTTTCAGTAGGCATAATGCCTAACAGCATTCAAATGCCTCTCCCGTTGGAGATGCTCTTACATAGGCTTAACTTTTCTAAATCATTTGTGATTTTTTTTAAAAGGGGGGCTTTTATACATTCAATTGGCAAGACACAGCCAAAATGGATCATTATATATATAGGATATAATATAATACATTAAAGGACAGATCGACGTGAGACGACCCATTGATCTCCAACGTCGTTTGATAAAACAATAATACATAATAACCGTCGATTAATGAGACCTTTTTAGGATGATTGATTGGTGGGGGTAAACTGTATACTGTAAAGCAGTGTAATTGAAGGTTTCTGACCCAAGTATGGAGGTGTGAAAATAGTGAGAATATATATATATATATATATATGGAGGCATTGACAGTAGGTGGAACCAGAAAATGATCCCTACACACCCCACACACTCTCTGCTGCTCCGGACCACCACCACCACCACCATTCTTCCTTTTTTCACTTCTTTCAGTTCCCGAGGTTTGGACCCCGATCTCCCGGAATATTCTCCTTCCGACATCTCATCCTTCCCGACGACACACAGCAACACTTTTCCAGCTCCTTCGAGCATTGACGATTCCCACGCTCTTGCCAGGGATGTGACATTCACGCTCCATTTCCAGGCACTTTGTTTTTTCCCCCTAAATTGTAACTTGTCAACTAATGGTGAAATAAAATTGTAAAGGGGACAGTTATTTGGTATATTTTGATATAGTTACCGATGACTCGTCAAATAGTGGTGAAATCAATATCGAATAAATTGTATATATAATATTTTTTGCTCAAATATTTTGAAATCATTTACACTACTCAAATATTAAAATATCTTATTACAGTAATTACAATAAATTATATATAATCGTTATAAAATAAATGGTGTGAATTTAAATACGGAGTATAATATTATCATATGTATATTATTTGATTTGACATCGAGCATTCAAAGTAAGGATTATAAAGCTAGATGCATGGGATTATAAAGCTAGCTCGCCATCTGCCATGTACAAACTTTAGTGCATGTAAATTATGAAAAATACATCACAAACGGTTGTCATTGATGCCGTGCATGTATGTGCGGCTTCATTTTATACTACTAGGTATAAAACCTTTTTAACGTGACAAATAAATAAAAGAATTTAAAATTTTAAGAAATCTCATGGTATAAAATTCTAAACTTTTAATAAATTTTTTATTATAACCTCTTCAAATAAACATGCATGAATGGTTCTATACCATCCAACTATATATATATATATATATATAACACTTACTCTCTCAAATTATACCCATTAAATTAAATTGTTAGTCACAATCTAGTAACAAGTATTCAAGATGACCCCCCAACAAAAGAGAGTCAAGAGTCACCAACAGGCAAGTCATATTGTAACCTTGGGTCCAAAAGGTCTCAACAGCGCCCATGCCCTATTAAAATAGTGAGAAATGCTAACCTGTGCTTGACCATGGCGGATCCTTGCTGTGCTCGATTAGGATTAGGATGGGAGCTGAGCACAATATGAATTTGGTGGCTCTAACTCTAAGTTAGAAATTAACTTTTTTTCTGTATTCAATGTATATTTGTAGTGGTAATAATTTGAATAATTTATTGCCACTAAAAATCTTGGTTGGCTGGATATATATAGCTAGTACAGATAGAGACGTGAGATTTTGTGTTGCTTTCGTCCTTCGATGGTGACCTTCTCGTGAGATATCATGTGTCCTCCAATTTCTCAATATAATGTGACATTGCCAAACTTTTATTTAAATTAAACTATAAAAATAATAATAATCAACAGTAAAAAAATTGTTACTCTTGGTGCCCTTCTTGTTGTTACCATCAATTGGTGATTGGCTCCAATGTTTTATTATGAATTCTTGCTTTAAAATTACATTTCTTTGAATCAATCGATGAAATTTTCAAAAGTAGTTCAAGGGATTATTAAGATGAGCTGTTGATTCGGACATTTTGGGATTGAAATTTGAAAATTCTTTAGGATCAGATTGTAAAATATTATTCTCCTGAATTTTTTATCTTGATGTGTATCACTTACTTTTAACAGGTCTGGGGAGGTGACTTAATTTGGTATGCGCAAGTTATCAAATTTAAAAAAAAAAAAAAAAATCGATTCATGAAGTGACATCAAATTATCCCATTGATTAAATGATTATTATTTTCTATTTGTGTCTAACAATATTATATTTTATCCTTATTTTAAAATTTTTAATTTTAATAAATGGGTATCGACCGTATTGTTGTATTTTTATCATTTTATGTACTCGAACTCAAGATTTATTTCTTAAAAACGAGAACACATGTAATTATTAGCCCAATAAACTGTCAACTACCCTATTTTAATGTGAAGTGGGTGAGTGTTGGATAACATATAAAATAGTTACCATTTAGAGTAATGCTTGAAGATTTTTATGGAAATTCAGTATGGAAGAATAACAAAAGTAATGATTAACCACAATTAGCATTGTATCTCAAGAAATCTATCATTTAATGTATCAAATTATAAAATAGTTTTAGAAATTATTTAGTTAATTACTTGATGTTTAAGTTATCTTTGTAAGCAGTACTGTAATTATGTATATTATTTTAATCATAATTTTGAATCTAATTCAATTAAACATGATTGAGGGTATACAATCAACTTTAAATTTAGTGTCATATACTATGATACCTACAATTCTTCAAGGAGTTAATTAGGCAACTGGGAACATTGGGTTATTGGGACAACACAAAATCTCCAATAGTTTTTTAATTATTCCTTACCTTTTTCATTAGATGAATTAAATCAAGATTTATACTGCATTATTCTTTTTTCTTTTTTTAATTCATTTAAGTCATTAAAAGAATTAAATCTTCAATAGCTTTTTTTTATACTCCCTTCGTCCTGTAAAAATACACCTCTTCCAAAAAAACGTCTGTTTCAAAAAACACGCATATTAAAAAATCTCACTAATGCATTGATTTGTGATCTTTTTTATCTTTTATTTCCAAAACTACCCTTTTTCTATAATTACATTTAATGTCATATCAAAACATTCTTTGAATAAGAAAGGGTAATATGGAAAAATTAAAAGAAATATAATTGACTTTTCAAAATGGACTATTATTTTAGGACAACCAAAAAAAAGAAAATTAATCTATTTTTATAGGACGGAGGGATCGAGTACTGCATTATTCAATAACTATTCATAAGGTCTAAAAGCTTTTGCTTTACATATAAGAAATTTTTTAAATTTTAATATTTATTAATCAGGCAAGGTAGGCTCCAAGACCAAACCCATGATCCTCATTATAGACATAGTTACAAAATTCTCAAATAATTCTCGTGATTTTCCTTATTAATTCCGACATTTTTTTCCACATTTTTACTAAGGTAGCGTTTGGTTCAATGTAATCCGGAATGTAATCCGTAATCCAATTACATTACATTACACATTCGTGTTTGGTTGTGTCAAAAGCCCTGTAAACCACATTCCTGACTGTAATTGGAAAACCCAAAGGGGTGTAATATGAATGCAGCAAAAAACGTGGTATTGTGATTCTGTTTACAGGTAATAGGTTTAATGAAAATCAAAATCACGAGCGTGCCCTTTACTTGGAACTGATGAGGATTTAAATTACCCACATATCCCACCAGCCAAGCGTGCCCCTCGTCCGCGGACTGTAATCGGACCCGACGATGACCCACCAGAAGCCCCCGAAGATTCCGGCCATGGCGTGTTACGGAATTTGAGCAGTGGCGGTCTGCGGCAGAGGAGAAGAAGAAGAAGGAAAAAAAAAAAACAAAAGAAGAAGAGGAAGAAGAAGAAAGAAGGAGTGCAGAGGAGAGGTAGTCGCGGCAGAGGAGGAGAAGAAGAAGAAAAAAAAAGTAAAAAGGAGTGCAGAGGAGAGGTAGTCGCAGCAGAGGAGGAGAAGAAGAAAAAAAAAGGAAGAAGAAGGTACCTGAGTGTGGTGGTCTGCGGCAGAGGAGAAGAAGAAGAAAAAAAAAAAGAAAAAAGGAGTGCAGAGGAGAGGTAGTCACGGCAGAGAAGGAGAAGAAGAAGAAAAAAAAAAGCAAAAGAGGAAGAAGAAGGTACCTGTGGTGGTCTGCAGCAGAGGAGAAGATGAATAAAAAAAAAGAGGTAGAAGAAAATTGTGCACATGAGGCGGTGGGTGTTATATATATATATAAAATAAAGGCTTTTTTTACTATATTTTTTAAACAAAATATCAATTAATTTGATTAATGGACTTTGATCGAACCATAAGTTTAATTTTAAAAAATTAACCGTTGGATTAGATGTTCATCATTTCTATGTCATGCCTGTAAAAAATCACAGTGATCCGACGGTTGATTTTTGAAAAATTTATCGTTAAATAAATTGTGATATTTTGAAAAAACAAATCCATGATGGGGGTATTATGGTCAAATGTTAAGAATTGAGAATTACATTACATAACTATCCAAACACTCGCCCTGTAATTGTGTGAGTATATGATTTTACATTCCCAACATATCCAAACATATGGAGGGTAATCACATTACATATTTCCATTCCCCCGTAATGTGATTCACCCGTAATCACATTACATTACATTCCATTACGGGCAACCAAACGGTACCTAAATGTATATTTATCGCATACAATTTAATGACTCTTAAACTATTCATTTATATTCCAAATATTATAAAAATAAGCCTTAAATTGTACTCTGTAATCAATTTTTATAGTTATAAAATATTCATATTTCATTTACTTGCATCCAATTTATCTCTCATGATTCAAATTATTTAATTCAACAATCCTTTCTAAACTATGCAATTACATTCTATGATCCGATTAAATTTTGGGTGATTCTATTACCATCCATCCATATTACTTGTGGTATGCATAATTAATAAAAAAATTTATTACTACTGTACCTACATGTAAATTTACTATTAAGAATAATATTAGATAAGTAAAATAAAATAAAATAAATAATATTACTTTTTGCACCCACATTTTTCTTTCCACATTCATATTTTTTTCCATAAACTCTAATATCACAAATCTTTACACTCTCATATAACTTTTTGAAAACTCTAATAAAAAATATGTTTATTAATTAATGGATAATGAAGTGGTCATGTAAAGTGATTCCAACAATGAAAATATACATTTTTTTTAAAGTATAATTCACTTTTTTTAAGTTAATTTAATTTCAAGATCGTGTTTTTGTTCAGTCTTGTGATATTGAACTTCAATCAATATTCAAATAAGGATAATTTAACATATCACTATATTCAGTTATCCCAACTGAAAACATAAAAGTGTTCGGCAAGGGATATTGAACATTACAGAATACTCAGTCATCCTAATTGAACATATAAAAATATTAAATAAGGGATGTTGAACATTACAGAATGTTCAGTAGGCACTAGTAAAATATCATCATATGTTTAACAGTTATCAGCCGAACATATTAAAATATTTAGCACACTAAATTAGAACATATTACAGAATGGTTGACATGCTTTCTCTTTATGGAGTGAAGAAAATAAGTTCTTTTGTGGGATGAATGGTGGAATGTTTGGGTTGCTCTCTTTGTGGAATGAAGAAAATAAATTTCTCTTTGGATGGAAATTAAAAAAAAAAAAAAAAATTTGGGCCATTTTGGTATTAGGTGGGTTTAAAGAAAAAACTTATCCTTTAAGGTTAGTTGAGTTGGGGTTAGTTTGAGTATTATAGAAGGTGTAAGTAACAAAAAATATATTTTAAAATTTTATCAATGGGCGTAAATAGCAAGTAGATGCCACTAGCAGTATGAGTAGGTGGCAATAGAATCACCCGTTGAAGCCAAATAATTATCAAATTCCCAATTTGCCACTATGACCAAAGTGCCATCTACTCCAAATTTAGTAATTTACTAATAATTGTTTTTATTTATTTATAAACTACGTGAGCCGAGATTTTAATTTCTCATTACATGAAAAAAGTAAATTGAAGAGACAACCAACTAAAATGACCGGTTATAACCGGTAAAGCAATTTAATGAGATATTCATCAGTAAATGAGGAAGATCCCACTATATCCCCATCAAGCTCGGAGCATCCGATTTCATTTCATTTTGTCCAAAGATCACCAGAGAGAGAGAGAGAGAACCAACTTCTCCCCAACACCATCTTCTATCTATAAAACAGCTTTTAATCCTTCCTCACCGAAAACACTTTCTGTTTCTAATTTTTTTCTCATCTTACAGTAAAAAAAAATCTCATTTTTTTGTTTTTGGGGGCCTTCTGCTCCAAAACCCAACCATCGTCATCCCTTTACTGTTCCCTGTCTCAGCTCGAAACCCGCTTGTTTTGATGTTGTTTTCTGTTTTTTGGAAGCAGAAACAGCTTTTCTTTTTTAATGAGTAAAGTTTCTGAACGTGTACCAAAAACCGCCCTCTTCTGTCTTTTTGCTGTACAAAAAAAAAATATATATGTTTTCCCTGTTTTGAAAAAACAGTAGCTGGTTATTTAATCCTGAAATCTTCGTTACTAGTTTGTTATATCTCGGCATTTGCTCCAGGGGAGAAGGTGGCCGAGTTCAGCTAGTTGACTCGTCCTTGGCTCGTTTCTGTCGGGTGCTGTTGACTCATGAGAAGAGATCGTGGTCGTTCATTTGATTTGTAGTGTTGGGGGTGAAGCAGTAGAGATGGAATCGATAGTTAAGAAGACGCTAAAGAGTCTCTGCTGCTGTAATGGATGGTCTTATGGAGTCTTCTGGCGTTTTGATCAGCGAAATTCTATGTATGCTCTTGCTTTGCTCCATCCTTCTCTCTCTCTCTCTCTCTAAATACACATACATACATATGTTTGTGTTCGTGAGTTTCAACTGGCCCATGTTATTCACCTCTAGTTGGTTCCAAGATATGATTTTTCTTTTTATTTTACAATTTTTTTTTCATTTTTTTCTTTATTTTGTTTTCTTCTGGTTATTTTTATCACATGGGTGTCAAGGATAAATGGGAATTGAAAAAAAGAATAAATTTTTTTCCCAAAATTTTCACCTTTTTTTTTTTAATAATCAATTTCTGTTTTGAGGCTTTTGTTTCTTCTCTTTGTTTCAACAACAATTGACATGAATGTTCAGAGTAAAGGAGAACTGTTGTTTTTTGTACCATGGTTTTCTTTCTTTGGATTTCTTTGCTGATACGAATTTTTCTGGCAAGTGGGTTTTAGGACAAAACAGAAATTTTTGTTTTTATCTCTTGTTTGTCTCTAGGGTAGAGTGAGAGAAAAGGAAAGAAAAGAAGATAAGAAAATGGTTGAAATTGGTTTTCTTTCTTAATCATTTGAGCATTTTTTTTTTTTTTTTTTTTTTTAAAAAAAACAAAAAAAAATTTTGTTTTTTTTTTTTTTGAATAAAAAACCCGCAAACCCAGTTTTAAAAAGTGTTTTTTTTTTTTTTTTTTGGGTCAATGGATAAGAAAAAAACACACACACACACACACAGTTGGGTGACTTAATCTGAGTTATATATATATATATATATATATATATGCTGTATAATGTGGTTAGATTTCGGAAGTCCCTCTTTCTAAAAGTTTTCCTACTTAATCTTATAATTATCAGTTTTCTATATGGGATCGAGTTTATGTTGAAGTTTTAACAAGTTAATTTTCGTGCTCAGAGTCTTGGCATTGTTTTGGTTCCATATGAAGTTTTCAAATACCTTATTTTGAGCTCATGAGACAAAAATGTGCACCAGGTTGTTGACTTTGGAAGATGCCTACTATGAAGAACAAATGGGAGTCGTGATCGACAATATGCTTCTACATGTCCACATGCTCGGTGACGGGTATGTTCAATGCAGTATAATTTACTATAATTTACTAACATTTCCATTTTACTGTTAAAAAATATTTAAATTTCGAACATTAAGTTTCCTGATTTGCCAAAATATCCTCTAGAAGATCATCTGTTAATAATGGTGTAAAGAGTGGAACTCTAACCAGATAATTGATTCATTGTTATCTTATTTAGAATTATTGGCCAAGCTGCTTTCACTGGGAAGCATCGATGGATGTTCTCAGATGCTCATGGTGGAGAGTGGAATTCCTTAGGTTCTGTTGAAAACATATTCCAGGTATTAGTTATTATTATTATTAATTTTCATCAAAGGTTCTTCATCATTCTTTCTGCTGCTGCAAAATTTGATCCATTTAATTCGAATTATTACAGCCCATTAGTTTTCCCTCCTCCTCCTCCACATTTAATTCATTGCCTTACAAATTGAGATCTCATTTATCCTCGTTGGATTGCTCACAATTGTTCTTATTAAGAAATCAGTATCAGTCGAACAGGAGTTTGGTTTGCTCTTGTCCACTTATTTAGAAGTGTCCTTTTGTTCTGCAGGATGATTCTGAGATTCATCACCAATTTTCCTCTGGAATAAAGGTATATTTTTTTTCTACAATTAGCATGTGTAATTCGAAGCGTATTAACCTACATAATTTTACCTGGATCTAATTGGAATTATGATATGCCTCCGAATTGCTTGGTCTCCACAACTACGTGCAGCTATATGTGTTGTCATTTTCCTCATCTGAGCCGTACACCATGTGTATTGATCATATAAATCCATTTTGCAGACTATTGCGGTAATCTCTGTGGAGCCACGAGGAGTGGTACAGTTTGGATCCACCCAGAAGGTTATCAGTTCAAAAACATTTTCTATAATTTTCGCTTCACACAGATATATGCTAGGACGTAGGATTCCCCCTTTTATTCAAAAATCAGTTTTGTTTGCAGTAAGCATCCTGGACCTGACCACATTGCCCCATGGTTGCAATTCAGTATATCAAGCATTTATGCTATGGACTGGGCCATATTTTACACTCATTGACTATGGGATTTGTGAAAACAGCCAGTTCAAAAGAAAATATAGGATTGCATGCAAAGTATAGTGATCTAGATAGACTGTATAGTGTCTGGTAACATAATGTTAAAGTTTACTTTTGTTCCTTGAAGATTTTAGATAGTGCGACCTTTATGGGATCGAAAGAGGTCCCTGCAAGGAGCTCAGTATTTTTTTTTTTTTTTTTTAAGTTATACATATACAGGTTCTCCTTCTTTCATCAAGTACAGGTTCTCCTAAAATTTCATCAAGTATTACTAATAACGTTTGTACTCTTGCACGTTTCTGTTATAGTCTTCAGATCTAATATTTAATCAAGAAGATTAAGGCACAAGCACTCCAATTTATCAGTAGCTCTGGTTTTCATTATACTTTCAAACTTTCTGAATTTATCCTTGATCTAGGGTACCTTCTTATTAAAATGAAAAGTACCAAAGCAGGAATTATATTTAGTGTTTGTTTATTACACATGCAGATTCATTTTCTTCTAAATTAAAAGAAAAATGAAAAGATTTTACATTTCAAGATCTTATTGAACTTTAATTAAGTGTGCCCTGTGGCGTTTTGAATACTATCTTTTGACTTAAATGCTTTTGCTGCTGCAGATTCTGGAGAGGTTGGAATTTTTGGATCAAACTAAAAGATTGTTCCGAGAGATGGAAAATGTTGATGGACTTGTTGCATCGAAAAATGGACCTTCTTCTTTGAACTGTGAAATTTATGATTCAAATGGATTGTTTGCTTCATTAATCTCAGCTGGAAATTTCAATCCTGGAAATCCCAAACCCGTGCATGGTGACAGCTGTAAACAACTGATGGGAAGAGCTTGCTCTTCAACAAATTTTACTCAGACACCCCCTTTTGCTTTTGTGATGCAAAATGGAAGGATGCCCCCTCTGATGGCGAACTCATCTCATCTTAGAAACCAACTGCAATTGACTGGTGACGAGGCTCAATCCATATTATCTAATAAGCCTAATACTCAGTTAGAGCAAGTGTTTTCACAGTCTACCACTTTCATTGACAGTTTAGCTGCTGAGACCCCTTGTAATAGTACATTGAGTAGAGAAGGTTCTACTCTAACTTCATTTGAGCGGCAATTGCCATCAGAAATAAGGGTTCATGGTTCTCCTTATGTGTTTCCCGCAAAACCAAATACTCAAGAATCTTGCAATAATTCAGTTCAGAATTTTCGGGGGGACTCAAAATTCACTTCAATATACAGAACAGGAGGACTGCTCAACGTAGAAAAATCTAATGAATTCAGCTCAGGGGTATTGATGGACAACCAGCATTCTGCTCCTTCATTCCATGCAACTGAAGGTGAACTTCTGGAATGTTCAACTAGCTTGCACATGTTTCAGGAGGAGTTTAAGCCTGCTGAGTTGACGGCAGCTCTCTCTAAATCATACCCAGTGGATGATGTTTCTCAGTGGTTTGCTCCTTCACCAGAGCAGAGATTAAATGGGCTGGCCACCACACTAAATGACAACCTGTCACGAGAAATAGGAGTTACTTCAGTATCCTCTGATTTGGATGGAGGTGGTGGTTTTAATGATGTTCCAATCAAGCATCCATCTAATTCGCTACAAAGTTCCATAACTAATACACTCAATCCTGATGGAAAAGAGAAAACTTTGAATGTCCTCAGTGCTGAAAATGACACGTTTGATTGTCTAGGACTAGATTTTGGGTGCGGACAAGCAGGTGAGTCTTGGGAAGATATTATAATGCCAATAGTGAGTGCCGGTCACTCTACTATTACTACTGGTATTTCAGAATGTGTCTCGGAGTTGGATGCTGGTTCCATGGCTGGCCCCCGGAAGGGGTTATTCTCTGAATTAGGACTTGAACAACTTTTGAATGATATTGTTGGTAGTTCTCATTCTATTAATAAATCTAGTTTTGAGGATCATTTATCCACAAGTAAAAGAAGAAGAACAGGAAGTTACTCGGGGAACAGTAATCAAGTGCAGTTTGCAGATCTTTCTTGTCTCAGTGCCACCATCAACTCAATGCCGCTTGCATGTGACCTGGTCAAGACAAATAATATTGGGAGCCTGAAAGAGGTTGTCCCAAAATCGCAGGTGGGTTTATGGATTGATGACACCTACAGCATCAATACTGGGAGTGCTGTTGTAGCACAACCAAAGAGGACTGAGGAACCTGCAAAGGCCACCAAGAAAAGGGCTAGACCTGGGGAGAGTAATCGACCAAGGCCCAAAGATCGTCAGCAGATCCAAGACCGTATCCAAGATTTGAGAAAGATCATCCCTAATGGTGCAAAGGTACTTATATTTTTATAATTTGTTTGTTTTAATGGAAAATAAACTAGGGAAAGAGGAGAGTGCACTTAATATCTGAGAAAAGGTTTTCCATTACAAAGAAAGAAAACCATTTTCTTTCATTTTGTAGGATTATATGATGTGCTATCTAGAAAGCATCAATTCTTTTTGATACCTCCCAACACCAAAGTAGTGGGAGCTCTGGAACTTTTCTTAGATCTGCTTTTCTGCCATGCTGTGATACTGCTAACAGTGCTAACTGTAGCATTTGATGCTGATTAAAATATTAGCTTATATTAATGCATAAAATATTGATTTATCTTTGAATTGGTTGCTGTTACAGTGTAGCATTGATTCATTGTTGGATCGCACCATCAAGCACATGCTTTTCTTGCAAAGTGTGACAAAATATGCGGACAAACTTAAACAAACCAATGAGCCAAAGGTAAGCAGTTGGTCAGTTTATTTCTACGCTATATTTATCTTTTAAGTTTGAAATGTAAGGATTTGGTGTCGTTCATTCACTCATGTAATAACAAGTTTCCATGATTTTATAGCTGATTGGCCAAGATAACGGAGTGGTTCTAAAAGACAAGTCCAGCAGTGTTTCTGGTGGTGGTGGTGCTACGTGGGCATTTGAAGTTGGGGTTCAAACAATGGTTTGCCCAATTATAGTTGAGGACCTTAGTCCACCTGGCCAAATGCTCATAGAGGTGTGTACAGAAGGGGCAAAAAAAAAAAAAAAGAAACTCCTCGAAATCATCTGTAACTACTGAATGCATATTGCCTGTTTCTTGGAGGAGAATTTCTTTATTTATGAATCTGAAACCCTCTAAATGAAATTTCAATTTTCCTTATTGCAGATGCTATGTGAAGACCGGGGATTCTTTCTTGAGATAGCAGACATAATTCGGGGCTATGGCTTGAATATCTTAAAGGGAGTAATGGAAGTTCGAGAAAATAAGATATGGGCACACTTTATTGTTGAGGTAAGCATTGAAGTAATAGACATAAAACGAATTGAGAGAGAGACTTCATTTTTATTTATTCTCATCAGGAATTGATCTCAAAATATGTTACAGGCGAACAGGCATATAACAAGGATGGAAGTATTTTGGTCCCTTGTCCAGCTTCTACAACAAGCAGGCACTAGTGGGATTGATTCAGCGAATGAGCCTAGTAATGTTGCCGACGGTGGTATTCCTCAATTCAACAATTATCAGCAACCTCCAATGCCACAGCCCATCAGCTTGGCAGACACACTAAGGTGATGATCGGAGTGCATAATCGAGACGGGTTTCAGAAGTACCTTGAGCATTCACCCCCTTGAGTGTGCCTGCTGTGATCGGTGTTCTGAAAATTTCAAGAGCCATAACCCAGAAGAGAAAAAAAGAGGTTCTATGTCCCATTTTCAGTACCTTGAAAATGGGAATGGAATGTGCATACATGGTTTAATAGAATGGGAAATACTGTGAAAGGAATGGCTAAGTGATCATTTTTTTTCCTCCTTGTTAGACAGTTCCCATTTCCCAGTAAAATTTGTAACTGGAACTTTGGGGAACGTCTCAGTGCGGCAAAGTCGGGATACAAACTTTATACGAGGGATAGATATGTGGGATGCAGAATTGCTTTCTGTTTTTGTTTTCGTTTTTGTTTTTTGTTTTTTCAAAACATTTGGTTCCTGCCATAACCTGTTTATACCCTAAAGCTGATAAATCAGTTAGTTTATAGGCTAACCTCTGAATTGTTTCTTGGCCTTCCTGTTGTTGTTTCATTAATATAATCATGCAAATTCTGAATTCTCTCTCTCTCTCTCTCTCTCTATTCCAAGCCTGGTCAGCAACCCAAAGCAGAATGACGCCCAGTGTGTTATAGGCCGAGAAAAGGTTCCCCAAGCCAGGCCCATTGAATTTTTGGCTCTAGATTTTTCTGTTGGTGATCCCAGGCCATTAATTTTTTTGGGTGGGGATATCGCAACCATTTCGAAAGATCCGTAGCCCCAATATGTTATTTAAATCTCATTATTTGATCAATAAATCTCAAATTTTTTTATAAAAGAGCTTTAATGTCAGTTTAGCTCTAATCCTATTAATCACTATATCTTTTTTCAAAAAAAAAATTTAAATGTTCTTAATGGTTAATTTGCCTGTATGCATTATAGGAATAGTGATTATGGGGTGTAGTAACTAATTCTTGGAGTTGCAATATCCACACCCTCTTTGGTATAAGCAGAGGCCGTGGCCCAATAACAAAGAGACAACCCGGGATAATCAAGCTCAATCAAGTCACCCAAGAGAAGAGAAGAAAGATCACAGGAACATTATGGATAGGGGAAATACGAAAGGGCCCAACAAGTATTTAGCCGGTGCAGTCTCAGTATTTATTTGGGGAAATTATAGTTTGGCCGTTTGAACTATAGATCGTTTTTAAATTGTCGCCTGCTGTATCGATTGAAGCAATGTGCTCCCTAAATTATTGGCCGTTTTCAAATTACCCCATTCTCGCAGTTAGTCATTCGTGTTTTTGGACTAAAAAATGGCATTAGGCTTGTTAGTTTTTTATGCAGTATTTATCTTGTATTGCTAATGGATTTACAGGCATATTGGTGAAGTTTTATGATTTTTTTGAATATATTATATTTATTATGAATTTTATTTACTGTATAAAGAAAATAATTAATAAAAATTAAAATATATTAAAAAAATCATGAAAATTCACCAATATGCTTATAAACACATTACCATTTTAGAATAAATACTGCACAAAAAAAAAAAAGTCTAATATCATTTTTAATAGACAGAAAGGGACAATTTGTTACATGAAAATAGTTCAGGAGGTACATTACTTCAATCGACAACATACGAGGGCAATTTAAAAACGACCCACAATTCAGGAGGGCAAACTGTAAATTTTCCATTTATATTTTTGTCTCACAATTTCAAATTTGTATTACAAATTTGACTAATGAAATAATAATATTCCGAGTGGCCCGTGCCAACATCATAAACCTTATTTTGAATCAATTAAATAATGAAATCTTGTTTTGTATGTCATGTCCTTAAAAAATCTAACTCATCTAAATTATTTTAATCATTGTGCGCGCGCGTTAAAACTATTTATTTTTTTCTTTTCATTATTGTTTAAATTATTTGATAAAAAATTGAATAAATTGAATGATTAAGATAATTTAAGTGATCCAACTGATTTTTAGATGATATATTATATTTGATGGGGTCTAATTATATGGAGGCCAAAGGCATGATAAGAAGACAGAGAATAGCACCCATTGATTATAAACTCTCAAGAAAGATAAAATTTAATCAATTAATTTTTCCTTAATGGAATGACACGTGTCTCCCCGTTGAGCTTTCTTTCCTTGTCATCAACATATATTTTGAGGTCTTTTATTTTATAAAATCCTTTCAGCTTATAAAAATCCAATGTGTCATTACACTTGTATGTACATCTTTTTCTCTCTGTCGATACACTCCTTCATACAAACACTTGTATGAAGGAGTTCGCCTTTACTCGACAACAAATTATAAGTAATTGGTTATTAATCATCATGCACTATGCTAAAATAGTAATTAGGTCAGTAATCTTGTTCTTAAATATAATTATTTATTCATAAACTTCTTCTTAAAAAATGTTAAATAGTAGGTAAGATCTATATATATATGGATTGCAATCTAATACCTTATTGACAAATCTCGAAGACATGAGGTGGTGCTTCTTCCACATGCATTTTAGCTCCAATGGATCGGATGATGTGATATGGAATTAAGTCCTCCCCCAAAATCATATTTTACAAAACATGCACGGGAATTTAAAAAGTTAGGAGGAAGAGAGAAAGAAACACACACTGCCTTGCCTCAATTGAGGAAATTTTGAATACAATGAGAGAAATGGAAGAAAAAAAAGATGCCATGCTTATTGTTACCATTTCAAACCCTTAATTGGCATGTGTGTGTATATATGTCCCGTTCTTGTGAGGACTTCCTTATATGAGGATTTGACCTTTTGGCCAGTGTAAAATGAGTATTTTGAAAAATGGACTGTTGGATTTAATATTCTTCCTATGTATGACAGACACGTCAAAAATCACAGTGATCTGACCATTGATTTCCGAAATACAAATCATTTAGTAATATATATATATATAGTTTCGTTCCTGTGAGGACTTTCTTATATGAGGACTTGACCTTTTAACCAATGTGAGATGAGTATTTTGAAAAACTGACCGTTAGATTTAATATTCTTCATATGTATGACAGGCATGCCAAAAATTACAATGATCGGATCACTGGTTTCTTAAATACAGACTGTTAAGCATTATATAGATATTTAATTCTTTACAATCTGTATTTAAGAAACCAGTAGTCCGATCACTGTAATTTTTGACATGCCTATCATATATATATATATATATATATATTTTAAGTAATTACAAAAAAATTTAGAATGTAGTAATGCAGGAACATGACATTAGTAAAAATATGTATTTTTATACACATAATATATCATCTCATGTAGCATTACTTGTATCATTCAAAACACATATAATTATACCATTTTTAAAAAAATTCTTATTGAATAGTTCACAAAGAAGATAAGAAAAATAAAATAAAATAAAGAAGATAAAGAAAAAAAAGAAAGCGAAGAGAGAGGTATTGTGTTAAGGATGTGTTAGAAAGAGTATCATATCCAATACTGTCATGACACCTACAAATAGAACTCTGTATGTGCTTATGAGGATAGAAGAATCCAAACCCTACAAAACCCACCATCATTATAAGGGGTTAGATTTTGGACCCAATCCTTCCCTTATAAAAGGTCGAAGAATAAATTAAAAGAACATAATCAGCTTTCGGCAAAAGTATGGTACTAATATAAGTACAATATTAAGCATATGATAGCTAGTCACAAATATTGGAAAAATAATACAGAGGTGCTATTGTCAGGTGCACCTGATGCAAGAATACTAATATAAGTACAATATTAAGCATATGATAGCTAGTCACAATTATAGGGAAAATAATACAGAGGTGCTATTGTCAAGATTCATCTTGCATCAGGTGCCATCTTATTGAGCCACTTGCACTGAAAATTTGGAAAACTGACCGTTGGATTAGATACCCCTATAATGTATGTCATGCCTGTCAAAAATCACAGTGATCCAACGGTTGATTTATGAGAAACTAACTGCCAAAAAACTATGACTTTTTGTTCTTTTAAATGTTATCATTTTTTAGCAGTCAGTTTTCTCAAAAACCAACCGTTGGATCACTGTGGTTTTTGGCAGGCATGACATAAATTATAGGGTATCTAATCCAACGGTCAGTTTTCTAATATTTGCACCGCAAGTGGCTCTACAAGAGGGCACCTGATGCTAGAAGTATCAGGTGCACCTAATATTAGCACTTCTGGAAAACAATAATAAATAAATGAAGCAACTTTTGATAGTTGAGTTAGCCTTTCAAATCTGCAACAGTGGAAGGCTCGATCCCAAAATGAAGAGATAAGTGGTGTGTCCATTCAAGTGAAGTCAGCACATACCAATCAAAATACTGTTTGAATTCCCTCAATACCCAATACCCACTTCTATAAAGATATAAACCTGAAAGGTTCTATTCATGACCTAATTTACCTCAAAAAAGAATGAGGTCAGCTTGCACCAATTTGCAGCCTCTTAAAGGCATATGGTGAGACGACCACTTAATGGATTTCTCCTTTTTTTTTTTTTACATTAATTAACAAAAGATACATTCATATATATTAAGATTTCTAGACTTCATATTGGGCTTTCCACTTTAATTAGGAGAGAAATCATCCACTAGAGAAAGCAGAATTTGGCACTTTCTAGATAGAGGATGGGTCTAAAATCAACGTGGTCTAGCGTGAGCGTGAGCGTGAGTGTGCAGGCATGTGTATAGGCCTTTACATCGAAAAGTTGGCATTCAATCAGGTGAGTTGGTAGAAAACTTATCTCGTGACGTTTTTGAGCAAGTTTGTCTATGATAAATGCCACTGTGTCTGAAATTGGGTGTGACAAACTGAGCTATCAATTAATATTGTAGGTAATGTACAAGGCTAGGACAAATTATCAAATACTATAATGTCTCTCTTTGGTTATAGTCTCGTGCAAAACTGAGGGACTTTCACACTAGCTTTGCAGGGCAAGAGACCAGCCTACTTTCTTGTGGCTGAACTTGGTAGATTCTTAAAATAGAGAGCTGACATCATTTTCATAGGTTTTCTTTCATTCTGCTGCGGGTTTTGCTATTTAAACTATCAAGCGATATACCTTTTCTTGCAGAGAGGGTATCTATTATCAATTGGGTTGAAAGAGCCTATAGGGACCTACAATACAAGCAATAATATAGTTACACCCATGGGACTACAAGAGCATTGGTGAATTCAAAATCAATGCAGTTACACCCATCACATGCAAGACACAAATATCATAATAATATAATGTTTTTATTAAGATGGTGCTCTCTCCTAATTTGCTTATCCATGAAGAGATAGATGAGAGAGGAGTGTGATCAAAGACCCACTTGGAAGAAAAGGATGAAACACAAGCAGAATGTTTTATGACCTTGATTCATAATGCTATGACATCTAGCTATTAATATTAGCCTATTAGGACACAATGTCAACCACTGACCCAAAGATTGGTTTTAATTAGGTCATCAAGGAACCCCCCCTCTCTCTCTCTCTCTCTCTCTCTCTCTATCTGTGTGTGTGTGTGTGTGTGTGTGTTTGTGTGTGTGTGTGTGGCAGATTGGAAGTTCCACGACCAATAATCTTGGGGAATATGACATATATTACTGTTATGCTTTATTGTTTTTAACAGCCAACCCTGTCTACTTTTAACTCGTTCATTATTCAATGTAATATCCTTCTCTGATTTTGACTACCTATTTTTATGATTTCTAAGATTTTTCACATAATTCGCCTCAGGGTCATCTACAAGACTACAATGCTGAAACGTTGCTTTTCATACTTGTACTTTGGATTGCTGACTGCGAACTGTGTAGTAACAATAAGCAGAGGAAGGTTATATGAACTAGCAGAGTGATACTTAACGTCATACTATATGATTTTAAGTGCCTTTTCATTTCAAAGCAAAATAACAAGTACTATCGCTGAATTGATTTTAAGTGCCTTTTCCACATTAGTTAGTCTAGGTTTTAGTACAAATCATGAGTGAGGAAGCAAATCTCCAAATGAAAATTTGATTTCCAAGGTACAATCATAAAATGCAGATATTGGAGGTGATATCATGAGTCCTGTTGACATACCATATTCATGTATGCATTAGTGCATGTGTCTATGTGTGTGTGTGTGTGTGTATGAGAGAGAGAGAGAGAGTTGATTATGACCTGGAGAGAGAGAGAGAGAGAGTTGATTATGACCTGGTCATCTGTGTCCAACAGTCCCAACCTTACCTACCCAAAAAATTAGAAAAAAGCCCTTATAGGTCCCCAATGCCATCAGCTTATTTATTTTTTTTTCTAAAGCAATATGTGAGGTGCCATATGCTCCCTTTGTATATATAAACTTCAATAGTTACTCATCATTGATCACCAAATCTCAAATCCTCCCATTGCATGGCATATTAGGATCCTTGGCAACTACCTTTTCCAGAGTCAATAGCATAACTGATCCATATCACTGAATTTCTCCCTTTCATTATCTTTCAATTCATCCCAGCAATCATTTTGTACTTGATTGCAACGAGTAATGGCTCAGGAGAAGGAAGCTGCAGGCGCAGGAGAGTGGAGGATAAGGGTAGCTGATGGTTCATGGGAGGTTTTGGTTCCAGAGTCAAGTTTTTCTAGCAGACTCTGGCTTGGTTTAAAGTGTTTGATTGCAGGGTTGGTTTTGAAAGTGTGGAAGTTTTTCAAAAAAGCATGGGATTTAGGGGCAGATGACCCCAGAAAAGTGATTCATGGTCTAAAAGTAGGGATGGCACTCACTGTTGTCTCAGTCTTTTACTATATGAGGCCTTTATATGAAGGTGTTGGAGGGAATGCTATGTGGGCAGTTATGACCGTTGTGGTTGTCTTTGAAAACAATGTTGGTAAGTACCATCGGTCCATCAATATCCAGAATTCTGCAGTAAATCATTAATCATGACCCTTCATTCAACTGGATGATAGCCTAAATTTGTATTCATCGGGCCCTGCATACTTTTCAACGGTTATGCTTTGATCAGGCATTGGTAATAAATGTGCCCAATTAACTTGCCTTTAAAGTGAACTAAATCAACCTTCTTAAATTGCAGGTGCAACACTCTGTAAATGTTTGAACAGAATGAGTGGTACTTTTCTTGCTGGATCCCTAGCTGTTGGTGTTCACTGGGTTGCAATTCAATCAGGAGAAAAATTCGAGCCCTTCATTGTTGGAGCTGCAGTTTTCCTATTAGGTCTGTAACTTCAATTCCCTCTGGACTAATGGTATATTTTTGCATTAATTGAATCAGCAACTAAAAATTCACTGGCTGTGATCTTCTTCAGCTTCTGCAGCAACCTTCTCAAGGTTCATTCCAACAGTAAAAACCCGGTTCGATTATGGTGCTATGATCTTCATCCTCACCTTCAGCTTCATTACTGTATCGGGTTATCGGGTGGACAAATTGCTGGATATGGCACATCAAAGATTATCCACCATTATCATTGGGACTTCCTTGTGTATTTTAATCAGCATGCTTATCTGCCCCATTTGGGCTGGCGAGGAGCTCTACCATCTCATCAATCGAAACATGGACAAACTAGCCAATTCCTTGGATGGTAAGTGCTTTAATTATAGAAAACCTATTACAAATACTAGTGCAGTGAACTTTACGATATCTTTATTTAGAATCTCTAATTTTTCCAATTATCATTAATTTCAGTCTTTGCAGTGAACTTTATGATATCTTTATTAAGAATCTCTAATTTTTCCAATTATCATTAATTTCAGGTTGTGTATCAGAGTATTTTAGCAGTGGTGGGGATGATGCTTTGGACAGTAAAGAAGAATTCCATAAGAAATTGCAAGGCTACAGATGTGTGCTGAATACCAAGGCAACTGAAGAATCTCTGGTATGTGATAGCTAGGATTAACCAAAATTGATCATCAAAACTTTTACATTATACCTTTGAGTGAAATTGAAAAAGGGGCTTCCACTTTTATAGGCCAATCTTGCTAGATGGGAGCCTGCCCATGGCCGCTTCAACTTTCAGCATCCATGGAAACAGTACCTCAAAATTGGCGCCTCAATTCGCCACTGTGCTTATTGCATAGAGGCTCTCAGCAGTTGCATCGATTCAGAAAATCAGGTAATTAATCCAAGTGTTTACCATGTTAATAATAAAAATAAAGCCATTATTACTGTTTGGTTAGGATTTTGGAAGTACTTTTCTTGTTTTCAAAGCAAGAAAAGTACTATGAAAGTAAGCTCCATCTCATAATAATGAAAACTGTAACTCAACTGCAGGCACCTGATTACATAAAGAAGCATCTGAGTGATATCTGCTTAAGAGTAAGCTCCAACTCTTCAAATGTCATAAAAGAGCTAGCACTAACCATCAAGACAATGAGGAAATCATCCAAAATTGATTTCTCAGTAGGAGAGATGAACAGTGCAGTACTAGAGCTACAAAATGACATGAAATCTCTTCCTAATTTCCTCCTTCCATCACTACCACCACCACTGCCAGAAGCTGAAAGTACTAATACTCTGGAGAGTAACCAATCAGCAGAGCCAATCTCCACAACAACGACGGCCACAGTGCCTCTCATGGAAGTCATTCCTCTTGTAACTTTGGTTTCTTTACTGATTGAAATTGCTGCAAGAATTGAAGGCATTGTTAATGCTGTTGAAGAACTAGCTAAATTAGCTGATTTTAAGCCTGCAGTCCATGGAAAATCCAAGCAAAATCAATCGGCTTCCAAAACAGCACCGGATGGAAAGAAAGATGAGGAAACCATGAAGGAACTTCAAAGGGTCTGAGTTTGTTCCACTTGCTTATCTTGGTTGAGTTTCATATGATCCAGAGGTGGAACATCATTATATTGAGGTGCATGGGCAACTGATGTTTGCAGGAAATGTAGAACCCAATTCAGAGCAAATTGATGGCACATATATATCCAAGGCAGCAACAATGATCTCTAGGCATATTAACGGTGTAAAAAATTGTAACAATCCATGAAATCTGCAGGAAGATGTCCAGATCAATGGTTATAATAAGGTCTTTTTAAAGAGCTTATTTTTGGTGCAAGGGTGGTTCAAGGTAGTGCAACCTTGCCCTCAATGGGAGTACCCAAATGCATGTCACATGCCCCTTATGATGTATATGCAATCAGTTGATGAAATAAGTTTTAACCATACGATTTACATATATATATATATATTATTTTAAAAATTCTCTCAACAGGATTCAATTCCAATGAATATGTATTTATTTATAATCAAACAACTGAAATGACCAAACCACCAAATGATAATAATATGAGTAGGATGAGTGCCTCTCCCATGAGCCCTTTTGTCAAGCTGACATGACAAGATCTTGAGAGTTTAGCCCCTGATTAGGAACATATTCTTCATTGACTCTCAGTGACTACTATCAAATCTCCTTAAAGAAGTATTAGAACATCTCCACAGCATTCATACCATTTGATGTACCAATACCAAAATTTGGTACGTCCAATGGTACCAATGACAAATTTTAGCACATGTCCTCTAATGCATTAATACTATATTTTAGCATTCCAAACTTTTTGAAAGAAAAGTATGACATGACAAACATGGCATTTTTGCTATTTGAGATGCCAAATTTGGCAACTCTTTGTGCCATTGCCAAAATTTGACACCCAAATGACACACCATTGGAGCAACCTGTTTAAGTGGCAATACCAAATTTTAGCAATGACACATCAAATGGCATATCATTGGCCGAGGATGCTCTTAGAACAACAATTTTGCTAGAGGCCTGTTTGAATAATTTTTGCCTAAAATCACTTTTAAAACTCAAAATGCATATTGATTGGAGATGGGATGATAATCATTTTTAAACGACTCGAGAGATGATAATCACTTCTAAATGTAAATGACTAGAGGAATGATAGTATGATTGGCCAAAATTGAATCTCCTAACTTCTGTCATAATCACTTTTAATTTTAAAAAATTAATAATTGAAGAGATGATTTGAATGTAATTGTAAAAAAAATTGTAATGGAATAGTTCTTAAAAATAATTTTAAGTAAAACAAATTCAAACAAGATTTAGAAAGATAACATGAGAACACAATCCAAACTATCTGTAACTATCATCTTTGATCAATTAATCAAAAAATAAGATTTGTAAGCTGAAGTGGCAAGTTGGATGATTAGAGTGAGATATATTTACTCTTTTACGTACACAGATTGCTTGGAATGTTAAAAGAGTAAGAATAATGTTGAAAATAATACCTTAATATTTTCTATTCTCTTCCCTTAATGAAAACTACCCAAATAGGGTGGAGAGAAAATTAAAATTTTCTCCTAGTTGAACTTTCTCTTCTCTTAATAAGATTCTCTCATCTGCTCTCCAATTCTCTTAGTTTGTAAGAAGGAACCCAAAATTAATAGTGGAACTGGATCCAGCCTTCTAGTTGGAATAGGGCCCATAAAGAATAGAGATCCTGGACCCGCTTCTAGTTGGATCGGGCTATATATCCATTTCCAGCGAAAACCCGTCTCGTTCCCGCTGGAGCTTTCTAGGGTTTTCGAAACTCTCTGTTCAACACTCAATCAACGGAACAGAGCATAGATAATGAGATCAATCAATAATCCATACTGAAAAACTCTAACAACTGAACACTACTTAGCTTCTTACTCCCTGCAATCGAGGGACGCTTCAGGGCTTGGCGATGGCGGAGATGATCATTGCCAATGAGAAACCATCCGCTTCGTCACCATTGAATCCGGCTTCGAGGATAATCTGCCACGTGTATGTTCTTCTTCAAACCTTGATTCTTTTACTCTTAACCTTTTGCTAATTTATTCGCGACATGCTAATTCCTCGAATTCATCTCAAGTGTCGAAATACATACTGAATTCTCATGAAATATGAGGAGTGAAAGCATCATTGATCGTTTTAATATTTTGAAAAATCCACAATTTTTGGCACTCGTAGAATCATTTGATAACATTTTCAGAAAGTATTTTGGAACTTTCACTGAATTTTGGTAAGAAAGTAATAATGGAGAAACATTTGAAAGCATCATTGATAGTGGAAATGCGATTTCCAGTATTTGATAGAATAATTAAAAATCCACTATTTGAGCTGCTTCCATGTTGATTTTGTTTCTTAAATGCGATTTCCAGATGTAAATAACTGTATATGTTAACATTGATAGGGAACTTTTGTAATTGGAAGATTGTGAGCTCACTAGAATCTGTTCTGAAGGTTAAAACATTGATAGTGATACAATGGGTAATTTGGAACTTTCGTTATGAAATATGGGCACCATTAGTTTGAGAGTTTATATTCCCTACACATGATTCAGAATGGAGCTGTCTACATTCCCCACTTTAAAGGTGAAACTTCTCAGTCATTCGATTCATGTTATTTGAATTAATCACACTTTCCCACTTATATGAGAATAGGGTCTCCTCAAATGGTGCAGGAAAATCATATTCTGTTACATGAACACTTCAGAATGTGTGAAACACAGTGCTAGAGGGGTATGGGTTGAAATATGTGTCTGACATGTGGACTATAGTATATACCCAGTAACCCAATTGGCCTTTTCTTTTGAATTGGGTAGAGTGGAACACATTTCTATTATACTAGAAGTTCCCTGTAGTGCCTTTTTAATTTGTTCATCTGATACATGATTTATTTCATAAGGACTGGAGCTTTCTCGTAAAAGTTGGGTTGATTATATTAGATTTATTTCTATTATACTAAAATAAAACATTATTTTATTTTTTCATGCAGGTGCCAAAAGCAATTTTCACAATATACCTGTCCTCGATGCAATTCACGTTATTGTTCTCTTCAGTGCTATAAGGTATGCAAAAATTCGTGTAAAAGTCACTTTGAGAGGATTGGAAATTAATGGGTGTTTTAGGGAAATTAATGGATATTTAGGGATCCTATGTTTTTGACAAATTGTGTAGTCCGGGCCTAAATAGTCTTGTATCACTTGTTGTGTCACTTTGATTGAGTAATTGATTCATTGATTGACAGATCAGGTTCATGACATACGTAGTACTTATAGAATGCCATCAAATGAAATTGAATGGACGAAAGTATGGTTGAAAAGATTAATAAGAGTAGTTAATTTTATGAAGATGGAAAAGAAACTCCAAACAGCCTATATGCTGAATCACAATTTCATACTAAATTCCTTACTACTTTGTCTTTTTAATGTAATAGAAGGTACGTTATAGAAAACCTTGGAAAGGCCACATTATGGTTATGTTACAGACACGGTTGTCTGGGATATGTTATGGTATGAATTTCTAAAAGTTGTTCCTAAGTAATGTTTATTTATTTATTTTTTCTATTATACGAGCATGCATGTAGATTATGTGAATAGTTGTGTTGGTGTTGGTTGAAAATGTTTTCATTTCTATTATGTATATTTCATTTTCATTTGCAATGCCTTTATGATTTTGTTTTTGTCATCATTCTGCTTGTCTAATTAAGTAATCTTGTACCCCTGGAAAAAAAATCCAATCCCAGATGTGTTATACTCGATCCTTCACTACTTATTACTTACAAATAGTGGATACATCATATGCTTTTCCCATTAATTTCAACTTTTAATTTCCTAGTGGATATCAACATCATCGGTATCGTATTTTTCATGTCTGATTATATGTTTCTGGTAATATTGCGACAGTCTCATAGTATTCGCTGTACTGAATCCTTCATGCGAGAAAATGTAGTGGAGGAGTTGCAGCAAATGCAACCGGATGACGAAACAAAACAAAAAATGCTAGACATATTGAAACGCTTCCATTCAGAAGAGGATATGGATAGCATGGATGACGATGGTATGTTATTACTATTTATACTGTGCTTTAAGAATTTTAGTTAATAAATTAAGTCTTTATGAACCAGGCTATTATTTGTTCCTGGCACTGTAGAAGGAAGATTCTCCCTGGAAAAACTTTTGTAAAATTTGGTTCTCCCTTTCTTCCCCCTTTCCCCCCCCCCCCCCCCCTCCCCTCCACACGCACACACATGCACAATCCCTGGTATTATGGGGTACTTGTCTTCTACTCTTTTGAGTAGTTTCCAAAGTTTGAATAATTACTGGATGGTGGAAATGGATGATCTTTTTAGAGATTAATGGCAAGAAAATTAGTGGTCATGTTGAAGTCCATATGATGTGGCAATTATTTGTGGACTTCATATTTCTTATTTACATAAATGACCACATTTATGTTAGGAAATAATTCAACATAATATACCAGGCAACATGGGTAATTTTCAGACTTTTGAGTAGCTTCTTTGCAATAAAAATAATAATTAAGGAAATGGCATGGTTATGTCTGTAAACTTTGAAAAAGAGATCTTAAATTTTCACATGAGTTTTTATTTTATTTTATTTTTTTTATGGTAGAGACTTGTTGACAGATAATAGGCATGTACATAAAATGAGTAGCTTGAATGAAGATGTTTGGGATCGATGGAAATGAGAGAAGAAAAAAATTAATGCATTTGTGAGAAGTTGGCAGGTAGCACCAATTGAGTATATGATGAGAAAAAGTGTGCTGATATCATTTTGTAATGTGCGATGAAAGTCTGTGATTGCACCAGTGTGGGATGATATGGTTCTGGTTATGCACACAACTGAAGCGAAAGATGTCCGTTGAGGCTGTGAGATAAGAAATGGTAGCCTATGTAGATTTGGGTCTAGGCCAAAAAAGAATAGCTTTTGTGATTCCTTGGCATTAGGCTTAATTAAATCGGGTTGAGTTTAACTCATTATTGTTTTCAAATGACTCAAGGCAGATAAAAAGACAAAAGTGAAAAGGAACTAGTTAGTGATTAACGCCATACTCACTGCAAGTTCATAATTTGTATATTGGTTTTGTATACAAATTTAATTGAACTCAAGTGCTTTCACAATTCACATATGGTACGAATGAAGTGAGAGCTACTATATAGTTGTTGACTTCATGTTGTTGTTTTGCTTTCTTTTTCTTTCTTTCTTGCTTTCCTCTTAGCCATTTTGGGAATGAGCAACATTAAAAGTTGTGCCAACATAAGATAGGGGAGAAGCTTTTTCATAATCTAGTTTAAAGATAATTATAATTGCTGACCAACGTTCATTGAGTGGACTAGACCATTCGATATGAGAGCTGCTATATACTTAATGTTGTAGATGTTCAATAAGTGGACGATGTACTCGTTGAAACCTGAAAGACAAGGTGCACCAATTTATTTGGACTTGTGAATCTTCTGTTTTGCTGCCTGTAACTGCTGTGATACTTGTACCTAATCAGTTTGATTTGAGTTCCTTGTTCATCTTTTCCTTGTTTGATGAGAGAGTATAGATTCAACTGTCTGAGACTATTCATTTTTTTTCAAACAGATTCCACTTTGTCTGAGGATACTATTCAGAAGATTTTGTCTGGTATGTTCCTATGAGCCCCAATGCTGTGTAAACAGATAACCACACTCATTGGTTTGTAGTTGGAGAGTGCAGATTAACTTATTCTTTCCTCATGAGTTGTTGTCTCCTAGATTATATGTTCTATAGGGTCCAATACTCCAATCAACTGCCTTAAGCTTGATCTGAGTTAGTTTTATCTTTCCATTTTACAGGGGGCGAAGTCAATTTTGATGATTTGTCTCTAGAAGAAAAGAAACATTTCCAGAGAGCTGTGGCATCTGGAGAACTGAGCAAGATGATTGAGCCGTGGGATCCATGGTGGTTGAAACCTTCTGCTAAAACATTATCTCTCAGCCAGGAAGGAACTCAACTTGTCCAACCACTTGTCCAGGAAGAAAGAGCTGCATCATCAGTAGATGATCTTGAAAGTAATCAATCAAGTGAGATTCCACCTGGCCCCAAAACCCCACTACCACCAGTTAGCAAGCTTAGCTCAACAGACCCATCCCCACTTTTAGCTGTTCATCTTATTGACATCATATACAGCTACTGTTTCACGCTTCGCTTATATAATGGGGATTGGCAATCGGATGCCATAGGATCAGCCATGGTGGTTTTGAGTATATCCTCTGTCCTTGGTCAAGGAGGGCAACCGGAAACTGTGTTGGAAGCTGTGTCTCATTGCTTGGAGCAAACTTGCTCCCCTGCTTATAGACATATGGGTGGCTTGCAATTCGGATTGGGTCTTCTCGATGATGTTGTAAGCCTACTTTCTTTGGGGAGGTCCGCTTTAATCTGCTCGCTCTGTGATATGCAGAGGCTGATTCAGGCCGGGGAGAAGGAGCTAAAGTCAGAGAAACCAAGGAAGTTACGAAGGGCAGAAATCAGGAGCAAGCTCAAGCTTGCTGAGAGGAAAATTTATTTCATTATGTGTTGGGTCCATGAGCAGCCAGGTGAAGCTTGGTCTTCCTTAGCAGGTATCGTGAGGGCAGAGAAGTGTTCTGCTATGGATTATGAAGGCGGTAAAAGATCTGTTAAAATGGAGGATAAAGCAGAAACCAGGGGCAAGGTTCTGATTGAGGAGGTTCAATGAGTCATCATCTTCTCGTATAAGTTTAGTCTCATGGATGAGGAATTACATGTAAATCTGTTGTATATATTTTGTCGGTGCGACTAATGATTAGTTGTGTCCATGTTATACTGGTCATTGTTAATCAAATTTTGAGCTTAAATTAATTATAAAAGGGTAATTTAAGTGTCAAATTTTCTTAAATTTATTAATGACTAGAGAGTTTAAGTGTTGCAATTTTTAAGTTTAGAAAAATTATTTGTTTATTGTTGAAACAGAGGGAATTTTTTTAACATGAATTATAGTTAGAAGGTTATTTGTTCTGATTTTGAAGTTTAGGAGGTTATGTGAAAGCTTGGTCACAGATTTGGTGCGCACGGCTCATCAAGCGCGCAAGGCCATACGCGCCGGCGCTTGCGCGCACCAAATCCAAACTGGAAAGATAACATATACATAAGAGAATTTTATGAAATTTAACATTGTTTTAAAATCCGGACCGTTCATTGAACCGGAAAAGTTATCGGGTTAAGGGTCAACCGGTTGAACCGTGACGTTATAAATATATTATTTATTTATTAGAATAAAAGCTGTAAATGATTCAAAATATAATTTTTTTTAAATGTTTGTATAATCAATTCATATATTTGAACATATGTGTAGTCATCAAAATTGAAAATTGATAATCACTATTGATTAATCTTTATTATATATATTTTTTAAAATGCAAGATAAGAATATTATACTATTAAATTAGGTGCTTTGGTTTCTTTTTGTTATTTGGGATTTTTTAAGACTAATTTGCTTTTTTAGCCTTCTTGGCTTTAAGAGATTTTAAAAATATTGGGACTATTTTAGTCATTTTAGCACCTTAAAAAAAAAAAAAAAAAACTGGTTGACCGGTTTTTTAACCGGTTGAACCGACTGGTTGAACGGTTTTTTTTTTTAAAATGGGTTTTTGTGGGTTAAACTAACCGGAGAGGGGACCGATTCTCGGTTCAACCGGTTGAACCGGCCGGTGCGGTCCGGGTTTGATAACAATGCAATTTAGAGCATCTTCAATGGATTCCAGTTTAAGAATCCTATTGTCAAAGTTGAGAGACACAGCAAAAAAAAAATACTCCAATAGATTGTCATTCATAGTTCTCAAAATTAGGCAATGTCATCAATGCCTCTTATATTTAGAAATTTTTTTGGTAAAAGCTATATTCTCGTAAATAGTTTACATCAGATTTTTCCCTAATTTAAAATCAATTGAAACATAATAAAATCCAATAATAAAAATATATGAGGAGTTTAAATTTAGTCCAGTAGCATTTCCAAATAAAAAAAAATGAAATATCCAAATGGGAGTTAAAATGCTCTTACCTATCATGATGCTCAATTTAAGAATGCCATAATATGGTGTCGTATAAGCAGAGTGCGTTACTTAGGACCCCACCCCAACCACCCAAAGAAAGCATAATAAAACGACGTCGCTTATCTACTGAATGCTAAGTCAAAATGGCACCGTTTTGTGTTGTCCTTTTTCTATCCATCCTAGGAAAGTGATCGACACAAGGACGTCTTTTCCGAACTCTTATCCCAGATTTCAGATTTCCGATTTCCATCCCCCATTCGTTTACTGATTAGATGACAAGGGCAGTTTCGTTATTCCCAAAGGTAGTTATGGCTTTTCTGGCATCCCACGCAAATATATTATATATTGATGATCTCTTGCCGGTCCCATAAACCCCAGTAATGCGAAGAGCATTCCAGTTTCTTTGTTTTTTAGAGAGAGAAAGCGAGAGTCTCTGTTTTTTCGATCCTATCGAGAGCTTCGTCTACGAACAAACCCTAATTCTCTATCATCTCTGCAGCTAAATTGTGCAGATATGGTTGATGTTGCTGACAAATTAGCGTATTTCCAAGCAATAACGGGTCTCGACGATCCCGACTTGTGCACAGATATTCTCGCCGCCCATGGATGGGATCTCGAACTCGCGATCTCCTCCTTCACTGCCACAACTTCCGACAGGCCGGAAAATCCCGCCGCAGACACCAGCAGCACCACCACTGCCGTAGGGGACGTTGGAAGTAGCGGACAAATGAATTCAGAATCGCGCCAAGGGTTCGAACGATCCGAACGGGTCGACGGCGTTGTTGCACCTCCTGGTTTGGCATGGAAGCTTATAACCTTACCGATTTCTGTGATTTCAGGTAGTCTAGGGTTAATTTCTGGTGCAATTGGGCTTGGATTTTGGGCTGCCGGCGGGGTACTCTCGTATTCGCTAGGCATGATTGGGTTTGGCTCTGGACGGAATGGTGAGTCGTCGACTCGTTTGGTTTCGGTCTCTGCTGCGGCATCAGAGGCTATGGATTTTGTGGCGAGTTTTGAGAGAGATTATGGGACGACTCGGCCGAATTTTGTGACTGAGGGATTTATGGATGCACTGCAACGGTCTCGGCACGCGTTCAAGTTGTTGTTTGTGTATTTACACTCGCCGGATCATCCCGATACGCCATTGTTTTGCGAGAGGACTCTGTGCTCAGAAGTCTTGGCGGCGTTTGTGAATGAGAATTTTGTGTCGTGGGGTGGAAGTATTCGGGCTAGTGAGGGTTTTAAGATGAGTAATAGCTTGAAGGCATCGCGGTTTCCATTTTGTGCCGTGGTTATGGCGGCCACAAATCAGAGGATTGCGCTACTTCAACAGGTACACTCGTTACTGAGGTGTTTATGTTTCCATTTGCTACGACATAAGATATTCTAAGCTGAAGTTGAATAATGGAATTTAGTGTCTATTTGGTGAAGTAGCTTACAAAATAAATGGAAATTAGCATCATGGTTTGAAAGTTCAATAAAGTTCCTTAAATTCTATTTGTAACTCATTCGGAATCACTGGAAGTTAACTACATGTTGGAAGTTTTAAACCTTGTATGGGCTGAACTGATGTTTTTAATTTTAAAGTTCATGAAACTATCAATAGTAATTTTCACTTGTAAGTGACCAACCTTAAGTCTGAAGCTTGGCTAGCATCAGCATACACCATTTAGATGCTTCACTATAGTATTACCCGACAATTTCCTGGTAAGGATTTCATTCACTTTGGATAAGCAATGAAGTGTACGTAAACAAAGAAGAAATGGAGTGTATATAAACAATTAAGAAAAATATATGGAGATAAATCCCTTCGGCCATGTTGCTTCATCATTATATTTAATAAGAAGTGTTGGTGTTGATTCAAGATGGATAGAGAGTTCATGTGCAATCTGAATTTGAGGGAAGTGTGAATGAAACATTGACAAATTGGCTCATAAGAGAATCAGAAGAGTAGCTATCAATGGTTTTTGCCATCTTAATTGATTACTCTCGTGGGAAGTGTTTATAATCTAATAGGTGTGAGCTTAGCGGAAGAAGATGGTGCTTTATTTTTTTAAAAAAATTTTGAGGTTTAATGCCAAATTAAGGATTACTTTAGTTTCTTAGATTCAATTTGCAGTTTGCACCCTTTTATTATTCAATGCTTCCATACTAAATTGGCATCATGAAAGAGTAAGTTTTGAAAGATTAGAAGTTAACACATTCTCACATACTGGTTGCCCCCATCCTATTCTATATTCCATGGCTTGGTGATTTGATGTCACCATGGAGGAGGCATTTGTCATATGGCTCTAGTGTTTTTATTATTTTTTATTTTTATAAAAATTATTTTTGTCTAGGTAGTCTTTTCGTATTTGTTTTAAAACTGAACTCTTAAATTCCTTATTAGTAAATCTGGGAGATAATTAGTTTGAACTATATATATGTACAAGAGGGGGCAGTTTTAAGGGTTTTTTCTTTCTTTTTTTCTTTTTTTTTTTTTTTGGAAACCAATAGGCTTTTTCCATATCTCTGAATGATTTTGAAGTTTTGATGGATTGCTAATTCTTTTGAACCCCAAGTCCCCTTCTCTTTCTAAATCCAAGCAGACTAAATGAAGTTGTTCAAAGAACCTAAAATTTATTCCAACCTTTTGGTGGAGTAGCCGGGAAATCCCGGGAAAAGAGTTTAGCTATCATCTTAAAGGTTTTGGAAATGACTAAATTCGGGAAGATGTAAGGGATACTATAATTTGTATTGAACAAGGATCTGCTAGAGAACTATGTATGGAAATTTCAGGAGGATTTAGGAGGTTTGTGGAAGTACATCATAGCATCTCAAGATGTGATGTGGGGGAATGTGGTGAGAGGAATAGGCCGTCCTTATGTTTGGAAGAGTTTCTGTTAGATTTGAGAGATGGCTTGTGGATTTAGTTGGCTTAGGGTGGTGGTGAGGAATACCGTGTACATTGATGCTGGGGGATTAGTTAGCAATTTATCAAGAAAAGATAAGCTTAAAAATTTTATGGCATGTTACAGGGCAGTATAGTTTGGTGGCCTGGGTTTGATTAGATGGTCTGTGACAGGGAATTAAGTGTCATCTTTGCTTCTAGCCCAACTTCATCATTCCTCCTAGAGTGATAATTAGATAGATATAATCGGTTTGAAGTATGCTAGGGGTTCTTGCAGTCAGGTCTTCTATTGTGCATTGGCAGGAGTTTCTTTAGAAGTTTCTCTTTCTCTTGCAAAAGCCATTTGGAGGTCTCCAAAGTTAGTGCTAGTCAGTTCAATCGCAGCTTTGGATTACTCTATGACAGCTGTTGTTGTCCATTCAAGACAGTGGGTGATACTTTATTGGTGCACGCCCATGTTAGATTTAAGGAGTGCACCATCTATGACTTCATAATTTTCTACTTTGTTGGTAAGGTTGGTTTGTTATTAATGTTTGAATTAAGAAGGATCTTCCTACAGAAAGTTTTCCTTCCTGGCATTCTAAAAGGAGAGATATCAACTTAAGCTTTCAGTGTTGATTTCTAATGTTTAAATATGAAGTTTTCATGGTTATTGAAATGGAGCTGACAAAACTCCACCTGCCAACCGGCATGCGCCTGTCCCAAGTAAACATGATTGGAGTGGGATATAGGTCAATTTTGTGTTATTAGAAATGGATCAGCTTTAACTACCTGGTGGGATGCAGGATGAACTTTTCCAATAATGTTCTTTGACGGAGTCCTTCCAGGATAGCAGTGATTTTTTGCCCCTAGACTTGTTTCTTAGGCTTCAATTCTTTGCTGTGAAATAATCTGTTGAAAATATGCTTTTCAGAGGGGCTTGCTAGACATCTACTAGTCCATTGGCAGATTTCCCAGTCCATTTTAGTGGATTTTTTTGTTAAGAAAAAAAAAAGAAAAAAGAGAGAGAGAGAGAGAGAGAGAGAGATAAAAGTTGAATATCATAGTTGTCTCCAGCATTCTTGTCCAAGATGAAGAGAAGTACATGGGCCGTCTTTGGCAATCTTCATTTGTAACGTGCCATATATGCATATAGAAAGTTACTTCCACATTTTTTCTTATGAAACATCGACTTATGGTTTCACATAGTTGAAGCAGTTTCCCAGAATTTTGGAGTAGAAACTCCATTGACCACATCGATTTTGAAAGTTCTAAGTTTCCATTAGGTTTTGCTTGTTGTGATGGAAATAATAAAATAAGCATCATAGTGGCTTCATTAAGTATACAAGTGCTTCTCTTTGCCTGCCATTTCAGGAAAATTTTCTGAGTTAAAACCGAAAATGACATAATTTAGAATAACTTGCTATGAAACAATTTTTATACTTTTAGCTACCATCACAAAGAATTAATTTCAGCTCGTTTGATGAGGTAATCGACTGAAACATGAGTTTTCAGTCAGAAAATGACATCCATTTAAGCAAACAGCCCTAGCTAAGGTTAATTATCCCAATTCTTTACATTTTTTTTTTTTTTTTCATTTTGCAGTTAACTTGATTTAGATTGTTGCAAAGGGAATGTGGATATAGTATTTTTTTAGTTGCATATGACTTATTATTTAGATATATACTATTCTCTTTCAGAACATTTTTTAGAGATTTGTTTTTCTCTAAATTCAGTCAGGGAAACTGTATTGAGAGATCTTTAGTATGTTGGTGTCTTTTTATTGGGCATGAGCGTGAGTTGGAAACAGCCATTTATGAAGTGTGTTCTTCTCTGTAGGAGTTCAGTTTTTGTGTGTTGTTCCTAGCACCATTCCACAATCATACAGGCAATAATAGAAGTTGTTATTTTCAGATCATGTGGGCATCATTATGGTCCACTTCCCTCGGAGAGTGGGTTCTGCTGTGTTTAATCCATTTGGACCCATATGTTCTTAATGAATGAAACTATGCCAAAATGCCAAGTATCCTTATGCATAGAAGTTGTAATAATAATTGGGTTGGTTTGGGATTAATGGGGTAGGTTGTATGAAACTGAACCTGTTTATTGGTGGGTTGAATTTGGGGTAGGTAAAATTGTCCTGTATACTAAATGGGTTGGATGAGCTGTGCCTGCTTATATCTCAGTACAAGCATTTAATTTCATTCCGTAGTTATAAAACATCACTACTTCTCAAAAGAAAGCTGCAGAATGAACGCATTTTAAATAATGTGACTAGCCCACAAATGTAGAATTTATTTTTTATTTTTATGTTTTTTGTGTGTGGGGTTTTACTGTATTCCTTACTTGTGTCTGCAGGTTGAGGGACCAAAATCTCCTGAAGAAATGCTTACCATACTGCAGAGAGTACTTGAAGAAAGTGCCCCTGGTCTCGTTGCTGCAAGGCTTGAGGCAGAAGAGAGAAGAAACAACACGCGGTTGAGGGAGGAGCAAGATGCTGCTTACAGTGCAGCACTTGAAGCTGATCAAGTATGGTGCTTTTCACCTCTTTGTTTTTTTGCTTCTTTTCTTGCTTGGTCAGTTTGGGTCAGATGACATGCCACCTCCCCCCATCCCCACAAACAGAGGCACCCATTTTAGAAGAAACAAACCCTACATAATTGGTGTCTTCACCTTGTCTTAATATTGTTTCTTTGTCTCATCAGGCCCGGGAACGCCAGAGGAGAGAAGAGCAAGAACGACTAGAAAGAGAAGCTGCTGAAGCTGAGAGGAAGCGTAAGGAGGAAGAAGAGGCTCGTGAAAGAGCAGAGCGGGAAGCTGCTGAGAAAGAAGCTGCACGTGCTAGAATGCGGCAGGAGAAAGCCCTCGCACTGGGCCCTGAACCTGAAAAAGGCCCCAATGTTACTCAAGTAATACCCTTGCATTTGAACAAATTTCTTTTCCCTTTATGCAGTTCTTAATTTGTTTCAAATGTTTTGAAGTTCCAATAACTGATCATTAAACTCTATTACAATGCTTTATTAGAGCATGGTCCATTTTTTTTTTTTTTTTCTTTTTTTTCCTTTTTTTTTTCCCCATGCATTTAAAATTACGGTGGCCACTGCTAAATAATTAGGGGGAGTTTTAGGTTCAGAAAACTGCACTAGCATTTTTCCATTGAAATTCTACACAGATGCACTTTGGTATAGTCACCTCTCCTCCTCTACTTTTGTTCCCTTTGTTATTTTAAATTTAAAAAAGAAAAAGAAAATTTCTGATTGAATCACACTTCCATTTGGAAAACAACCCCAAATAGTTGGGATAAGACCTGTATTTTTCTTGTTCATTCACTATGAATTTTTCAAACTTAACATATCTGTTTGTTATTGTTCTTTGATCAAATAGGTTTTGGTACGGTTCCCAACTGGAGAACGCAAGGAGAGGAGGTTCCACAGTACCGCAACACTCCAGTCTCTATATGACTATGTTGATTCATTGGATTGCTTAAATGCCGAGGATTACAGCCTGGTCTCCAACTTTCCTCGGGTCGTTTATGGGCCAGAGAAGCTTGCTTTGTCCTTGAAAGAAGCAGGATTGCATCCACAGGCCAGCCTTTTTGTGGAGCTGAATTCATGAGGAAAAACTTTCTTTAATGCAAAGTTGATTATGATCAACTGTAGTCCGAGATGGGACCTGCAATTAGGATATATAATTCCCTTTTCTGTCTCAACCTGATTTAGTTATTTTAATACAATATATGGGAGAAGATAGTACCCTGTATCTTTATGTGGATGTTAAATTTTTCTTAATGCATATTTAATCAAACAAATGGCCCTCAGTGGAAAATTAATAAAATAATGATTTATTGATTTTCCACATGACATATATCAACCTGGAAAATTAAGCAAGCGTGCTTGTGCCATTTGTTGTCAATCTATGTAACAATGGGATTGAGTTTATTCAATTGATTAATACTCTTCTTCTTGTTCTTTCATTTCTGCTCGGTTGCCTTGGGTTGCGTTGTGTTGTATTGTAGATTGGTATGGGATTATGGGCATAGGATCCACACTTCCATTCGCAGCAGGTATAGGAGAAATAGTGTGTTAACTTCGACATGGTTTTGGTTGCATGACAATGGATTAAGCAACATGCCTACTTGACTTGATGCATTTTGTCCACAAAGATCGTTAATCGATCAGCACTGTAGAAAAATATTTGCAGGCGAGAAAATAATGTGAAGCATCACAATTCTGCTCTATATATATATACACTAATATATAAAGCCAACCCTGAAGTTAGATGTCATCACATTTTTTTTTCATAATTACCCTAATAAATATAAAATTAGTATTTGAATATGAGGATATTTCCGTCACTCCAACAATTATATTCCTGTATTTATGGGATTTGAATTTCAAACTATTTGCTCTGCCGTAACAGTTACTAAATAGCAGTTATTTTTTGTTCTACCTTAAATTTCAATTGATTTGGCCATAAACATCAAACCACTCCCTCTTTTCTTTTTTCTTTTTTTTTTAGGGTTACCTCGCATATGGGGGATGCTTAGCTTTCAATTCCTCTCGGGTTGCGTAGCTTTCAAAGAGCTGATCTGGATCAATACTGGAGACAGAGGCACTGCAGCCCATTCCTTTAAGAACACAACAGGAAGCAAAAGGACACATAAGAATGAGATGGGAGTTAAGGGCTAATTGGCAGCTTAGGGCCAGGCACGGGGGGTTTGGGGGTGTCCTATCTTGATTTAAACCCATAGGAGATACAAGGCAATCTTAAGAGGCAGAGAAAACCACTCCCTTTGCTCGATGATCTCATTTTTCTTTCGATAAGGAAAACAATAAATAATGATTTAGTCTGGTGCGCGCAAGCTGGCCCAGGATACCTGTATAGCAAAAAAAAAAACCAATGAAGAAGGATGGACCGTGTGTACCAAGCGCAAGCCAAGTGAAAAGAAGAAGACACAACCTTACGACGTGTCTAAATTGACCATTAAGTCAGTTCCTTTTTTTCTTTTTCTTTTTTAATTTTTTTTTATAGTTGTCGCTCATGCCAAGAGAGATAAACATGGAAAGAAAAAAAAATCCCAAATCTGATAAGTGTGGTTTTGAAAGTTTTTTAACCTGCCAACTTTATTTTCAGATTTGAGGATTACCCAAGTGATAAAGAGTGGTAATTTCATCTGGGTATTTGATATTCCGACTCTTTGAATCATTATCTAATGTGGGTGATTTGATTTTGGTGTTGGTTTTGATTGTTTGTCCCAATCTATTCATCAGTGGCAATCGTCTAAGAAAGAGAGAGCAAAAGTGTAATGGGATTCAAAGAAAGCCACAGAGGGGGAGAGAGAGAGAGAGAGAGAGAGAGAGAGAGTTAAACCCACAAGCCTGTGTTTCGGTAACCTCCCTGTGCCGATCAATTGGCATAAAGCCTATGGGAGAAGGCAACCTCCTGTACTCCTACATTATTTTTTCACTAATTACCAAAGCTTAGGAGAGATACACCACTGATTTAATATTAACAAGATCAATACTACCACCCTCAGCAAGGTGATTACTCTATTTTCCTTCTTTTCGTTTTACTTTAGAAATTTCTCTTATTATGTGAATTGTGATTTTTGTGATAGCATGTTCATGCAATTAAATTATGGTTTTAGTTTCAAGATTTGAATTGTGTGTTTTGTATCTAGCTTTTATGGAGATTTCTGATTTGCATTTGTGATTATTTGTTTGGTACTGTTACTGAAATTATTATTCATATGCCTTTGAACTTTTGATTGTTTCAAGCTTTGCTTTTATGTCTTTGCTCATATGTACAAATATATACTTCTGCTCATATAAGGATGAAGCACAGTCAAGACTGGCTGCCTCATTTATATAAACATCACAGAAATATGCCTTTAAAATTCGAATTTCAAGTTACAAAATTTTTTTAGAGGCCACGTTATGGGTAAGTCTTGCTTTATTTAATTCAATAGTTAAATTAAAGCATTTAGTATTGGCTTCTCATTGATTTTAACTGGAAAAACTTTTCTTTGATCACTATATATTGAAACAGGGTTTATTTGAATTGAAGGACCTCTATATTTGCAATGAATTGAACAAAAGTTGAGCACTTCAATCTGGGGCTTGAAGTGGGAGTTTAGTTCTCATGGTTTGAAGGAGACTGATGATCATTTTATTATAGGAATTGGATTTTTTAAGCTTGAATAATTTGTGTTCTAATATGAATTCTCTTTAATTTTTCTGATCCCCAGATTCATATACTTAGCTTTAAGAACATATTAACTAATTTCAAACAGGCATAGTGGTTTTTGAATTTTCTAAATTTTTTAATTTTTTCTTATGTAGTGCAAAGGCTTTCAAACATAATTTCATTTTCTATCTTTTACAGCTTGTAGGATGGATAATGAGTTCATGTTAAAAATGCTAGATAGAACCCGAAAAAATTGTTGGTGAATTACTAGAGCCCGGGGTACCTGAAATTAATTGAATAGGTCCTTTAGGGTACACATGAAATCTAGCTTGCATCTGATATTTTATTCTGATAACCTTCTATAACATGAAAATCTTCAATGTCATGCACTGATGAATTGTTGTGTGGTCAAGCACTATATATTTTATCATAATAATGGGATTATTGATTGGTACCCATACTAATTTTAGATTAAATTCTTATTTCTTCAAATTATTAAAAAACTAAAATATGACAACAATAACGTATACATTTTGGACTGGGTCTGTTGGATCAATATTTTGAAAGATAGAGTAATGAAGCAAAAAGAGAACATAGCAAAGCAAAGTGGAGAGAGAAAGTTACTAATTTTTTTTTTTTTTAATTTGGTTTTCTCATAAAATTTCTTGTTTTTCTTAAGGTGGTTGTTAGAGAGTACCCAAAGTTGAAGTTGGCAAATGATGGTGCATTCGGATATAATATTGCCTCACAGCATGATCCTTCCACCATCATCATGCTGTGAGTTGCAATATTTAAATGCTATTGTTCTTTAAGTAAACCCATGGCTATGTAATGTACAACTATCATCATGTGTTTTTTTAAATGGTTGGAATAGTTGAGCGTAGTTGCCGTTCAAGTAAGCCCTTGGCTATTCAATGAACATTTATAGTATGATTAGTATCTAAACAACCATAACACAATTACACAAGCTATTCTTTATCCACATAGATCACTTTAAAAAAAAAAAACAATTTTCTGTATGTATTTTCTTTTTAAAAAAAAAAATAAAATCTTACGAGGTAGTAAATATAACTTAATTTTCTAAGCGAAGCTAACATTCTAAAGTTCTATTCATTAAAAATGCTTGAAGTAGAAATATGTGTAACAATTACAACGTATTTATTATCTCTTCCACTAACAATTAATTAATTAGTTACACTTTAAATTTTAATTTTGTATATCTTAAATATAAATTTGTGCATTTTTTATTTTATTTTTTTGTTTTAGATTTATGGCTAAAGTTGCTAGCAATCAATTAAATTTTAAAAAGGCCATAAGAATGCAAGTATGTCAATGTATTTTTCAATTTACTTTGTTTACATACCTTAAACTATTTTTGCATTCGTTGTATGGTAAACATATATATTTTTGAGTTAGAATTCACCTTCATATGAAAAAATTACCATAAATAAAATTTCTCTTTTGTGAAGGAATGAGTTGCACACGCATCGCGTGTGCGCAGATGGCTAGTATATATAAAGCCAATCCTGGAGTTTGGTGTCATCATATTTACTTTCCAAAATTACCCTTTATAAAAGTAGTATTTACTATTATTTGATAAGATATGTTTTAAAAAATAAAAGGGTATATATGGAACTTTCATATAACTACCATATTTCATTCTCCCACTAACATTATAGTAACAATTCTTTTAAAATTCAATTTTTTATATTCAATTTTTTTTTTTTTTAAATTATGATTTTTTGCCTTTGCACACACATCACGTGTGCTATAAATCTAGCATATATATATATATATATATATATGTAAGAGATGTACCAATTCGAGGAGAAACTGGGGACTAGGTGAAGACTGAAGACAGATCTCCAAGGTTAGACAAGATAGCAAGATAAGTGTGCCGGGTAACTGAAAAATAGGAATAGCAAGACCCAAAAGGTAAAAGAAAGGGATTAAAATGGCGTCGCCCGGACTTGAACCGGAGACCTTCAGTGTGTTAGACTGACGTGATAACCAACTACACCACGACACCTCTTGTATAAAATTTTCCTATTAATTTTGATAAACTAAAACTACCTACACAGCCTGTGACTTATAGAGTAACCAAATATAGAAGAAAAATAAAAAAAGAGGGGGTGTTACGCAACAGCCAATATATATATGTACAATCAATCAATTAAAAGTTGAAAGAAAAGCTATTAATTTAAGAGCATCTCCATGGGTGTATTAACAATCTCCAAGAGATTAGCACGAATTCTAACTCGACTTACCCTTGGATAAAAGATATACGTTACAACTTACAAAAAATCGTGTAAACTTTTATCTAAAGGACTAAGTGGCCGGTTTAATTATACCATGAATCAAAGTTTGATGATTTCTCTCATTCAGAAACATGCATTTAACTAAAATTCTCCATCAACTTTAATCGGCATGTTTGTGGCCGAGTAGTAGTAAATAAAAAGATAATGTGTGTCAGAGACAGAGAGAGAGAGAGAGAGAGAGAGGGCCATGCCATGTGAAACTAAAACTGGCCAGTGGGGATGAAGTGGACGTGAAACCACCTTTGGACCAATGCCCATTTCAGGCAAGTTCCACGTTAATTTTCTCTAATTTATCTCTGTGCTAGAGGTTTGTTTCAAGAATCCTGGGTTTAACCCCATCATCATTTGTCTTTAGTGGGATTGTATGGAGCTGACAAGTAGTTGCAAACAAACTTATGGAGTATAGTATGTCATATGTGGGTGGGCCAAATATGTAACCTTAGCCTTCCTCTTTAGATGTTCGTAACCTATATTCTCTAAGGTTTGCCACAGCTAGGATCCTGATAACACTACCATCATCATCTCCAGGGGAAAGAAACTAAAAAATGAAAATAAAATAAAATAAACCAGACAGTATATATCCAATCAAATAATTAATTAACTGTTTATCTTGCTTATGTGTGTGTGTGCAGCATTACTAGGTTACTCACGAAATTATATGATTTCCTGTGTCGCGTTTTTCTGTTTACTTTGACATTAATTGTTTTCACTACAGGAGCTAGCAATTTTGTTACATATATAGCAAGCACATACTTAGCTATTGAGTTTAAAGAGATTTGATTATTCATATGCTAAAATCTGCAAATGGTGCTGCTACCGGAAATGTTTCAAGAACTTTGCTATTGGACTCTCAACTCTTTAAATTGGGAAGGAAAATGCCTAATCTGGCTTACATATGCAATTAAGAGGGCGTTTGTGCAGGCCTAGAGTGTCTTTTTTTTCTTTCTTTTTTTCTTTTTTTGGATTTTTACCCAATTTGATCGATATGAAGATTATGGTCTGCTTGAGCTTTTCTAGGGAGTGACACATAATCTAGCACAAGGCAATGTAATTCCACGAGCCAATCACCAGAAAATTGTGGCCCATATGGGGAGAGGGTTCATAAACAGCAAGCCAATGATGCGGAGCATTGAACACATGGATTGTGGGATTTTCAGTGCATGAATTGAGCCTTTGTTTGGATTTTGGGAAAATCGAGGAAAAAGGAGAATGATTCTTTAGAGAGAGAGAAGCTTAAGAAAAGGAGTCGTTTTTATGAAATTTTGATCATTTTTCCTTCCCTTCACTACTACTTTCCAAGACTATGACTTGCACTTCAAGTTAAGCTAAGTTGATTTAGGATTTGATTAGGGTTTCCGTGGGAGATGGGTAATGAAGAAGAAAGAATGAGTCATGGCCTCATAGGTTAAGTATAGAATTACTGCCACTTTATCAGGTCATTCTTTACATGCCACTAAATATGCTCTATGACAGAGCCATGAACCCTAGCTAGCTAGCCAAAAGTGGTTTGAGGGATTGTTACACTTTGTCCTTACCCATTAAGTCAAGTCTAGGGTTTTGGCCAAACCCTCTTTGGTTTCTTTCTTGGGCAAACCTGGCTTGCTAGCCCCACAATTAAAACTTACCCAATTTGGAAAAACTCAGAAACTTGCTTGGCATAGTTGAGCAGGGGGTGGTTAACAGTCACAGCAACCTTTTTGTCCATGCTTTTATTAATGGGATATGGAAGAGAAAGTAGGATTGTTAATTGCAGGAAATTGCATATAGTGCCAAGATTGGCAAGAAAACATTGCTATTCATGATCTCATGGCTTGGAAAACCTTTGATTAAGGTGAATTAATGCATCTGCACCATCCATTTGGTCCTACAGGGTCCCTTATCAAAAGAGAGACTTATTATGTTCTTAATATGATCAGATCATTCCTACCACCCACTCCAGCAACATGAATGATACATGATCTCTCTCTCTCTCTCTCTCTCGCTCAGTAGCTATATAAAAGTACCTCTATCCATTGGGGTTCTTAGAAACAAAGTTGCCACTTCTGATGGCAGTTCTTTTTGTCTACTACTCCCTTATTAACACTTCATTTTAAATGAGCCATTTTCTTTTACCAAAAATAAAAAATCTAAATCCTTGTTCAATCCCAAGGTTTTTAGAATTGATCGTTCAGTTTTTAGAAACATAAACCATAAAATTTGAACAGGAAAATAGGGTATAATTCCTTTTTTTCATCTTTTCCTAATTAAAAGAGAGGCAAGATTAGGGTGTAGGATAATTATGGGACGGGGAAAGATAGCTATCGAGAGGATTGAGAACCAAACCACGAGGCAAGTCACCTTCTCAAGGCGTCGAGCAGGGCTGTTCAAGAAGGCTAATGAGCTTTCTGTGCTTTGTGGTGCTCAGATTGGCCTCATCATCTTTTCAAATACCGGGAAGATGTTCAAGTATTGCAGCGAGCCATCGAGGTCTTATATATTACTATTTCCATTTCATATTTCTTGTTTTAACTGCTCTTTAATTCACTTAGTGTGTTTATATGGGTTTAAAATGTTCTTTTTCTCTGTACATGACTGTGTTTAAGGTTTTCAACTGCTCTCTCTCTCTCTCTCTCTCTCTCTCTCTCTCTCTCTCTATATATATATATATATATATATATAAGAGGTTGGTGGTAAGTATTGTGCCTTTAAGTGTAAAAAATATTGCGTTGCTTGGAACAGTAACCCCATCAGAATTGAAATTGACCAACTGAAGTGCTTTCTTGACTTGCTCTTTCATGCTCTTGTGCAACTAGTGTTTTGCTCACATGCTTTTTTGCCTTAGGCAGCATGATGGTGATGATATCTCAGTTTAAGCTGCAGATCTCACCCAGTATTATTCTGATATATATATATATATATATATATATATATATATTTTGACTGGTCATCTTCTCTTAATACAAGGCATGATCAGGCCTATCATATCCCCTACAAATATTAATGTTTTAGCAATAAACTGATAGTATGTTTCTTCTTCTTCTTCTTCTTACTCTCTCTCTCCCTCTCTCTCTCTCTCTGAGATGTCAATAGTGAATTTAACATAATCTTTCGAATTATAAATGTTTATATACTTGTTTGAAAATAAATATATATGGTCTAATTAAACTGGATTCTACTAATGTAGTGGTAGTATATATACCCATAACCCAATTGCTTATTTTCGATCTTTCCAATACCTAATTAAATTAGTAAGTGAGAGAACCTAGCCTCCTTCCGATTTCATTTATTAATTACACATACATATATATTGGTTTAAATATGGCCCTGATGACTTGTAAAGGATATGGGTTTCTAGTTTTATTTGCCCATTAATTGAGAAAAATCTTGAAAAATCACTTTACCTACAATACCTCCAAATACAGAACAAGTTATAGAAATAACTTATTATCTTGGAAACTCTCCAATGTTTTCAAATTGTTGAGTTGAATTACCTGCCTATGTATTTTGTTTTCACATCCATGCATCTATCTATCTGACTTGCTAAAAAATTGATCTCTTTCTTCTGATGATCTTGCTTATGTTGGTGATATTCTGATATACAATACAAGTTTAATCGATCGTGTCTATGTTGCTTCATTTGGTTATTATTATTTTCACTGTATTGCTACAGAATCGAGCAAATCATAGAAAGGTACCATATTGTTAAAGGGAGTACTCCTATTCAAGAGGAAGATAACCAGGTAATTAAAGACCATATTTATCTTATGACTGCAATTTCAGTTGAATTGTTGGTTAATTAGAAAGGTTTGAATTTAATTTAATCACCTTTTTCTCCTGCCCGTGCCCTCAAATTGTAGCAACCATTAATGCACAATGAAGTAGCAAAACTGAGAAATGATACCCATCATCTTGAATTGAGCCTGCAACGCTACACTGGCACTGACTTGAGGTCCGTACAATATGATGAACTGGAGGAACTTGAACAACAGTTAGAATACTCAATTAATAAGGTCCGAGCCCGGAAGGTATATTATTAAATATTATTTTTCTTTTTTTCCATCTCCATTTTAGGTCTTTAATTGTCCATAATTTAACACTTGATCGACGTACCTGTTTAACTAGTTGAGACCTTTCTCCATCTTGCGCATGGATTTGACTTGGTTAAAGGTGGTGTGATGATTTTGAAATTCAAGAAATATATAGAAATGATTGTTTTGAATTCATGAAAAATTTGGCAACACTGCATACAAGAGAATTCTTCTTGAAAAATTTTCCATTGATTATTCTATTATTACTGTGTTATTTTTGGAGTTTGTATTGTGATTGAAGTTGAAAGTCAAGAAAGAATTAAATAATTCGAGATATATATATAATCCCATTATATCTGTTCAAAGAGAGGTGGCAGCGGACAATTTAGTCCTGTTGGAAGGGATTGAGTTTACCTAAAAGTTCGATTTAATTGTTTCTGAATGGCATGCAGGATGAACTCTTGCAACAGCAGTTGGGTAATCTGCAAAGGAAGGTAACATTATGAGTTTGACTCTCTCTCTCTCTCTCTCTCTCACACACACACACACACACACACATGCACACACACTGTTGCAGGATTTTAACTTTAATTTCGTCTGTTGAATATATATAGGAGCAACTGTTGGAGGAGGAAAATGGCCATATGAGCCGTTGGGTGAGTACAGACTTAACTACCACAGAGACGATTAAATTGAAAATTGAAACATTCAACAACCTTACAGAAGTATACTTAATTTTGGATGAAAATAAATACTGTTTGGTTAGCATGTCATCTAGCTTACTAAGATCTAAAATCGATTCCAAAAGCAAAAAAAAATACTTCCAAAATACTAACCAATTAAATTAAACAATGCATGCATATTAATGTTATATATAGACCCTTTCTTTTAATGGTAATGGAGGGTCAACTAACAATATGGGAACTGTTTAATTTGATGGCTAATTAATCAGATCCAGGAGCATGCGGTAGCAATAGAACAAGAAGAAGAAGAAGCAAGGATTGAAGCAAACCCAATGGAAGAGCAACAGCAAGTACTGCACCAGTTCCCATTCCTTGGAGAAGAACAGCCTAGTATTGTGCTTCAGCTTGCCACTTTCTCTCCTCACCTTCACCCATATCGCCTTCAGCCTCTTCAACCCAACCTTCAAGATTCAACTTTCCACCACCACAGCTACGGTATCACAATACATACATACACACACGCGCGCGCACACACACACACACACAACACCTTCAAGATAACTCTAGTTGCCACCATGCACCATCATTGCCTGTAGTTATAATCATACTTAATGGGCTTAATAAATTAACGAGTTAAAGGATAAGGTTTGAGTTTGACTCGTTTATTTTATGATTATGATAAACAAGCTTGACTCTGACAAATTAACGAACTCAAAAATATGGTTTAAGCTCTACTCGTTTATCTTACTAACGAGCTTTTTATTAAACAGATATCGAATTGAATTAAGCTAATTATTATTTGGTTTGTTTTATAGCCCTAGCTTCAGTTGCTAAATGTTAGTTATAGTTGTAACTTGTAACCTATAAGGTCACAATCTGGTCTCATGGCCGGCCTAGTATCTGGACATACATATATATAGGCAATTAATTTTACATAAACGTGACCTAGTTAATTAGCAAGTCAAAACCAAGATGGAAAGGGCCAAGTTTAACAGTGAAATAATTTCGTTCAATGGGTCCAGTGGCACAAATCACCCCAACAATATATAAGAACGTACGTCCTATGTTCAAAACACTCATGAACTGATTGATAACAAATTAACAATGACTCCTTCAATGCTTCACAAGTAATAAATTCATCTAATTCTTGTTTGAATTGTTTTCTAATTTTTAATTTGCAGAGTGAAGAAGAGGGTTTCATGATCGAGAAGGGTCACTGGCACTGCAGGATGAAGAAGCGAAATTGTGTGATATTTCTCCCACTAGCATCAAGACACAGAATGCATTTCCTTTATATATACGTACACACACACACATATATATTGCCTTGTATGATTGGTGATCGATCAAGGATAGATTAATACAGTTAATATGTTTATATATATATGTCTATTTCCAAAGTTATAAACATTGAAGTAATTAAGAAAACTTGGTTTCTACATATGAGTGTTTGATATGCCGGTTTTTCTATATACTCAGGTGTTACTTCTTTTTTCCTTTTTCCTTTTTGCAGGTTGGTGCCTGTTAGACTCTAATCCCATAAGAAGGGATAAATTGTTGAGTCGAGCCTAATTAATAGTAAGTTGTTTAGATTTGATTTGATAAGTTAATGAGCTCAAAAATAATATTAATTAAAGCAAAGAGTTTGAGTGAAATTTTGTACCTCGATCAGTCGAACTCGAGTTGTTTTGTTAATTAAGTATGCATTTGCCCCCCATCTAGAAGGCTCCAGATAGGCTTGCTGGAGCCAAAAGTCCATTTAGATTTTTTTGGAGTGTTTGGTGAAATTTTTTAAATGAACATTTTTTAAGAAGTTCATCCTTAAAAAGTTCATCTAGGAGAAGCTACTGTAAATAGCTTTTGAAAATCACGTATGCTTCGAGCATATGATCATTCCCTTTTTGTCACACATGAACTTTTAAAATATGTACTTTCCAATTTCAAAATGACTTTTTAAAAAGTCCATCCTTAGAATCACTTTCTTCCAAATGGATTTTCATTTACTAGATGGGTAGCTAAACACCACCTAAAATATTAATAAATTTTTTAAGGTAAGCAATATTCTACTATTTTATGGAATATATTATTTTATTTAAATTTAATTCGATAAATAAAATAGTTTAGACTTAAGGTTTGAGTTTGACTTGTTTATTTTATAAACCACTTGATGGAACAGATGTTTTATAAAATTAATTTCAAACCAAACTCAAAAAATGTTGATTCGTTTTAAAGTTCTAAATTAAAGATTTGTTAGGGCCGGGGCAAGGGTCAAGACCATGACATGCCCAAGTGTTTTAATCTTGAAAATAATTTAGAAAATATATAATTTTTTTATTTTTATTAGTTTAACAATTAATGCAACAAATGTGGATATATGGATCCTAGTTGAAAATAGGCATAATTGGCCAAAAGTCCCATTTTATAGTTGATTACTTCTTAAAGTTCACCTACATATTTTTTGCTTTGAAAAGTCCTAATTATAAAAGTTTTAAGGGCTAAAGTCCTTTTTTCAAAAATTTAATTATTTTACAGACAAATTTGCCCTTAGATCCCCAACACAGTCCCAACGCCGTCCTCCTTTTCTTCTTCTTCCCAACACAATCCAAACAGAAGCTACTTCACCAAATGATCCATACGCAGAGAGACAACACCATCTACTCCCTGTTAACACCATAATATGCTAGCTCAAACTATCCGAATACTGATCACAAGCCTTCCATTACTGTAAAAGAGAGAGAGATGAAAATCAGAAAACTGATCCATTTTTTCTTTTTCATATTCTCGACAACCAAACGATGCAAAATTAACCATTTGAACTAAAAAATTTCATGGAAAAATGAAAAGGAAGATACATAGATGGAGATGGCTAACTTGAAGCAAGAGAATAGAGGATGAGAAAATTTCTCTAAAAACGCAGAAACGAAGGTGAGATTCCATGGTCGAAGAGAGTTGGAGGTGTGTTCTTGGAGAAGTGAGGATGAAGAAAGATTGAGAAGAAGCAGGCGCAAAAGATAAATATATATAGCGTGGGGTTTGGTTCCATATAACGCTCTCAATGACGACCCCCATTGATTTGAAAAGAAGAAGGTTCAAATCTCACAAAAACCCTAGATCGTAATTCATCGATGAGAGGAAATGTAGAGATTGCAAGAGAGGGAATTGCTTCAGATTCGAACAGAGTGATCCAACTCTTCCGCATTTGATACCTGAGCAAGGACAGGAAGAGACAATTGCCTCTGCATTTAACTGCAACTGCAACTGATCAGCTTAGAGCAGCCATTGATCTCATAGAAAAAGCATGCTGAAAGGCACTCCTCCAGCAACAATGCGAGCAATGGACACTTACAAAATGCAGTTATGTTTGACAGGTTGCAGTTTCATGCTTATGATTCTAGTAATTGGCAATCAGAAGTGAATAATATTGGAAGCCTGCAAAAGAATTCATAAGAAATTAACCTTAAACAATGAAATGGTGGTCTATAGAATACACCAACAAATACAAATCACTAGAACAAACCATTAAAAGTGCAGGAAAACCTCGCTTTATGAAGACTTTAAGCATTATGCCAAGAAGAAAAAAGTTTTGATGCAGAGAAAAACGTTTATAACTAATTGATCTATTACGCCAAGAAGGCTTCTGCATTATGTCACTTAATTGTTAAATTGATGCAGAGATTGGGGCGTGGCGATCTTGTAAGATAGTGTTAAGAAAGGAAAATTAATTTACAGATTAATTTTCATTTAGGAAATTAATTTTTTGTTTGGTTGATAAGAAAATGGAGGAAAAAGAAAGTTTTTTTTTTTTTGGGCGTAGTGACCTGCGTTTTCAGGCATAGTGACCTACGTTTCCGGCATAGTGACCTATATTTTCCGACGTAGTAACTTGCGTTAGCGTAGTGACCTACGTTTCCGGCGTAGGAGGACTCAGGTCACTACGGGGTGTGACGTAGTGAACCCGGGGATTGGGGTGTAGGTGGCGTTGAAGGTTATTAGAAAGGAGGGATATTTTTGTCCAATTCATGCCAAAAGGACTTTTGAGAAGAAAAATCTCTTGAGAGGACTTTTGGCATGAAAATCTTTTAAATGAAGACTTTTAGCCAAATTCCCCTTGAAAATAATAGGCACTGGGGTACGTGGTAGGGGATGAGAAATGGCAATATATCCCGAGCAATGGCAAAGAAGTAATTTGCCTGGTAGCTAGACAGGATTCAGGCAAATGCAAGTGAAGGGAGATGCTACGACAATAGTGGATTGCTTGTTGAATCAAGAGTCTATGGTGAAGGAAATTACCATTGTGTGTGGGTTATATATATATGTCAAACTATGTGGGTGATTCATGCTAATAGTATACATAAAGATATGATTCTAAAAAAGTATAATCGGATAATTTTTTCTGTTTGGATTAAGTTATATAAAAAATCCTATACAACCAGACATTTTAATCCGGAATTAAAAACCACCCTGATGTGTCATGTTTTGAGTGGTATGTAAAAAAGACAGAATCAATTTGAAAGAATGGATTTTAAGACTCAAAACAAGACACATAATAGTGATTTTTAATTTCGGGTTAAAATGTCTGATGTTATAGCGCATTTAGCATTTTTTAAGTTTGTATCAGTTCCATTTGAATTAGCTTTAATTAAAATCACTTTAGAGTTATACTTAAACTAATTCTAGATATATCAAAATTTTCATTCTAAAAATCATTGTAGCAATAGTTAGAGAACCTAATTTTATTTGTCCAACCACCCTCTATATCTCTAAAGTCATTTAATATAAAATAAAATAAAAAAAATAGCTAGAACTGAATTGATAAATAAAAAATAGCCATATATTCAAAAAATTCAGCCAAGTAGGGGAAAAAATATTTGCCATTGTAAAACCACCAATCAAAATTGAAATAAAATTTTACCAAAAACAAAAATTCAAATGAAATTTAGCTTATATAATTTAAAATTCAACTTGTTGAAAAGCAGCAACAAATTTGGAGCCGGTCAAGAGAGGAATTATTTCTAGCCTAAATTGGCGACTTAAAAAAGCGTTAATTGTAATCCATAACGAAGACGGAGACCTAAATCAATCCAATGATCGACATCCGAAGCAAGTTGGACCGTCCGATCTGTCGATTGTCTCTCATAGCTCCATCATAGCCATTGCTCTCTATCTAGTCTTTCCCTAAACAGAGAAGCCTACCAGAATCCAGAACAGCTATGATTCAAGGATTTTCCCACGCGTTCAATAGCCAGTGACAATCACTACCCAATCACAAGCGAATACTTCTTAATGGGGTTCCTGATCCACCTTACACGATCATTCTCGTAATTGGACGTGCTATAACACGCGCCCCTTCAATCACGCGTGGGTTTTGTATTCCAAAATGGACTCTTTCACGCGTTGATGATGAGTTGCACCTTCACATTCTCTCTCTCTCTCAATCTCTCTCTTCAAATCGATAAGTATACAGGGCTTTAATGATCCGTCAATTAGGGTTTGTAATTGTTTCTCTCTCTCTCTTGCTGTTTCTCTCTCCAAAATTCAACATCATCATCGTGCACCTCCTGCAGATTTGATTTAAGGGATTGAAAAATTCCCTAATTCGCGCCCTTTCTTTAGGGTTTAATTACCATCTTGGATTAAGATTTTGAAGGTCGAGGGGGGGAACAAAAAGATGTTGAGAGAGAGATGGATGAATCTGGGATTGGTATAAGGAAGAGAAGATTTTTTAAAATGGAAGATTGTAATATGGATTTGGATCCAGCGATTATGATGTGTAGTTTCGTCGTCGGATGCCGCTTCGGCTTTCGATCGACATTCGATTCGTATTCGGTTGCTTCCGAAGCATTTTCTGAACAGTTCTTTCAGCCAAAACTTTTTCCAATTGGAGTCAAAATCAAACTTCTTTGATAGTTTTTGGGATTCTTCTCTTTTTCAATTTTTTGTTGGATCTTCTTCGTCGCTGTTACTATGAATTTGGGAATGGATTTGAATTGGTCGGTTCGAAAGTTAGGGACTGAAGACACTGAGTTTGTGGAGAAGGATCCAACGGGTCGATACATTCGGGTAACAATTCCAACGTTTGCATTGGCAATTTTGTATAATTTGATTCACATTGGTAACTTGAAATTCTTTTTTCTTTTTCTTTTTTTAATTCATATTTTAAGTGGTTACTTAATTTCTTTAGTTATAGCTGGAATTGAACCCTCAACTCTATAGTTATGATGGTAAAATTAACAAATACAGCAGTGACTTCAATTTTATGAACGTGGTCGTTCATTATGATTAATAAGCTCTTACATGTTATAATTTTGATTTGTTTTGAAAATTATAAAAGTAATTTGCATTTCTTTCGTAACTACGAAAGAGACATTGTTTTTAGGGATTTTTTTTTTTATTCTTTGATAGAAAATGAATTTGTTGTTGTAAGTCATCAAAAAATTGAACAGTGGTATTGATCCCACGATTCTGTTACCTAGGCCGCATATTGTAGTTATCAATATGATTTAGCAACTAGTTTGTATTTTGATTTAATTTGGAGTATCCAACTCACAACAGCAAATTTGTTTTCATTATCAGTTCTCATGGCTCCCAACAATTTAATGTTGCTGAAAGATGGTGTTATTCTTTGTGCGAACTAGGAATTAATTTGTCACCATATATTTTCTCTATGTTGTTTGCTTTATTGGATTTAGTGATATGATCTCCATTTATTTTGTTTTTCTTCCTTCAGTATGATGAAATCTTGGGGAGGGGAGCATTCAAGACTGTGTATGATTCTGAACCCATCTTCTTCTGTTTCTGTGTACAAGTATTGGATAATTATTTTCTGAAGTTGATAAAATTTACAAACTTTATAACTTATTCTCCTTTGGTTTTGGTGCTTTTAATTTTATATGTAGATATAAGGCATTTGATGAAGTTGATGGAATAGAAGTTGCTTGGAACCAAGTGCAAATTGACAATGTATTGCAGTCACCAGAACAGCTGGAAAGATTGTATTCAGAGGTTCATCTGCTGAAGTCATTGAAACATGAAAATATCATCAAGTTTTATTACTCTTGGGTGGATGATAAGAACAAAACAATTAACATGATTACCGAGTTATTCATTTCTGGGAGTTTGAGGCAGTAAGAGACATTGATTGTTTCTCATTTTCATTCCTCATTATGCTCAATTACTTTGTGCATTTTAAATCATTTTTGCCATTTTTGGGTTATAGATATCGCAAGAAGCATAAGAATGTTGATATGAAGGCCATTAAGAACTGGGCAAGGCAGATCCTCCGTGGTTTACACTATCTTCATAGTCACAATCCGCCCATTATTCATAGAGATTTAAAATGTGACAATATTTTTGTTAATGGAAATAATGGAGAAGTTAAAATCGGAGATCTTGGATTGGCAATTGTTATGCAGCAGCCTACTGCCCGAAGTGTTATTGGTAATAGCTTAACTTGTTGGACATGTTACGGCTTTGATTAAACTGCTTCAACTAATTTTTGTAATCCATCTTTTATTTTTTCATCTAGGTACTCCTGAATTCATGGCTCCGGAGCTTTATGATGAGGAATACAATGAACTTGTTGACGTATATTCATTTGGCATGTGCATGCTAGAGATGGTTACTTGTGAATACCCATACATTGAATGCAGAAACCCAGCACAAATATATAAGAAGGTCACCTCTGTAAGTTTACCTGCCACCAGCTTATCCTTCATATATTTCTCAAATGATCATTTTGATAACTCTCTCAGCTTCTTCTGTTTCAGGGTGTAAAGCCTGCTTCACTTGGTAAAGTGAATGATCCCCAGGTTAGGCAATTTATAGAGAAATGTCTGGTTCCAGCATCTATGAGATTGCCTGCAACTGAGCTTTTGAAAGACCCATTCCTCACATCTGAGAGTTCAAAGGAACTAATTTCTGATCCTCTGCGGTTATCAAATTTTGTGCACAAAGTAATGAATGTGTCAAAGCCAGAAGTTCTCCCCATGGACATAGACTCTAATTACAAGAAGCTTTCGGCTAGCACTTGTACAAAGAGCATCAATGAGACGCCTTGTGTTTCAACTCTAGAGTTTCAGAAGTTCAATGAGAATCATGTATTCCATTTGAGAGGCAGTAAAAATGATGATAATTCAATTTCACTGACCTTGCGCATTGCTGATTCATGTGGTAAGTAGATTTGCTCTACTGGGGTTTCTTTGCTTTTCTTGATTGTATATTTGCAAGCTAAATATTGCTTTTTCTAACAGGTCATGTGAGGAATATCCATTTTATATTTTATCTGGATACTGATACTGCACTTTCAATTGCTCGAGAGATGGTTGAGCAACTCGATTTGCAAAATGAAGATGTGGCTTCCATAGCTGGGTTAATTGATGACTTGATAATGAAGCTTGTACCTTGCTGGAGACCCTCTTTTGAAATTTCTTCAAGTGGAACAATAAGTTTGTGTGAGGATTCATTTGTTCAAAATGGTGAAAGTTCATTGAGGTGTCCTTTGAATTCAGCATTAGTTCGGGTTCGTGACAGGCCATCTATTGAGCAACACGTTCTCGCACAGTTGGCCAATGCAGAAAATCAACACACTCAAGAATCAGTTTTTTCAGATATATCTGCAGAGTATGATGTCACAATTGCTTCAGATGCCAATAGCAACAAAACCTTAGAATGTGCTGATTACTGTATTGATGAATGCTATAAAGGCTCAAACGGGTATGCTATCAATTTTAATTTTGGGTATTTCTTATCATAGTAGAAATAGGGAGAGAAGAAAATGACAGTAATGTTACTGAATATTTAATGATGAATGCACTATGAATTATGAACTCAGAGGTCCCCCTTTTTGATTTTGCAGTTTCATATCCAACAATCTGAGCTTGTCAAGCATCTGTTTCCTAACCCTAGCAGATAGAGATCATTATGATGAGCTAAAGCTGGAGCTTAATGCAATTGATTCACAGTATCACCAATGTTACCGTGAACTCATGAGGATGAGGGAGGAGGCAATGGAAAACGCAAAAAAAAGGTGGATCACAAGGAAAAAGATACCTGTTGTTTGATGTGAATAGATTTTTTTTTTTTTTTTAATTTTTTTGAGTAATTTTTTGCTCTGCCTCAAAAGTTCCATTTTTTGCCTGGAATTTGCAAAACTCACTTGGGTTGTTTCATCTTTAAATTTGTAATTGTTAGTTCTTCCGTCAGCCACAAATACATGATGCACCTCCCCAAGGTGTCAATTCAATCCATATGTCCCATGTTTTTTCAATCTCTACATCTTTCTCCCCTCATGTCGCAAATACCATCCTCTGGGAATGAATTGCAGAGGAATCCTTGGGATATTAGAGGGCAATGGATTCTTACTAAAAGCTTACATTACCCTAGCAAGAAACAATCACATCCTTGCCCACCAAGCCAACATATATACTTGCCTCCGTTATGGCAAAACCAGCTTGATTTTTTTTTCCATGTTAATTCGCATTAATTATTCATCAAATCCAGTTTTCTACCTAACTACAGAAAGGTCAAGGAAAATAAACGAACAGAAAAAGGCAATGACTTAAATCCTGGGGGGAGGGAGGTGTTTGAATAAGATTTGCTTGGATACTATGATCATGATCTTAGTTACCAAAACAAAGCACCAAAAAACAGGGATGGACTCAAATTGGGCTCGTTTATCTTACATGCGAGCTCAATTGAATCTTTCATCGAGTTGATTCTGAGATTAACTCCAGTAATAATCAATGTAACATCACTAATCTAGAAATCTGCAATAGGCTAAGAACGTAAGCCTGATTTTATGGTCTTTTGGTTTCCTCTTTTTCCAAATTAATAATCTTTGCTATATGTTTTCGAGTACAAATACAAGCACATGAAAACACATTGATTCCTATTTGTTAGTATTGGTATTAAAAAGGGTTTAGCATTGGGGTAGCTTCTGTCATTTGGCTTTTAAAATAAAATAGAAATCTAGAACCCCAGGACCCCAGCTTATTTGGGCTGGCTCTCCCCAAACCACACCCCAACACCCCCGTGAAGGAGAAAAAAAAGAAGAATGGATAGCTTTGTGTAGTTTCAGTTCAAGTTAATTATGATTCCCACAAGACTAAAGAGATGACAATCAATAGGAATACTTTAATACATAAGCCATCATTCAATCAGCATGACAATACCCCCCCCCCCCCGGGGGAAAAAAAAAAAAAAAATCTTACTGGTTCACAAGATCATCCCTCTAATCCAATAGCTTCTCAATATGAGACAAGTGCTCTATTTTAAGTCGCTAGAAGAAAACCCATCACTAGACTGGATCACTACATACAATTATATATATATATATCTGACCCCATCTTATGAACAGGAATATTCTCTGATTCAGTCAGTGTCACAACACGTCACTTACATTCTAAAATAATAACTAGTTGGGTTTGTTGTTTCCCAAATTATGAGCTTTCTGCAATTTTTGTTCACCAAATAAAGGAAGCTACTATCCTTTTATCACGAACAATTTGTCCCAACAAAATCTCTTCATGTAATGCTACAGACAGTACTGCTGTGAGAATTATATAACAACCATTTTCAGGATTTATTTTCAAATGGCACCAAACACAGCCAATATAAATATAGTAAAAGAAACTCATTTGATATACTATCAGAATACAGAGTCAAAACAATGCACTTTATTAATGCACGCTGGGAAATTCAACAACAAAACTGGGTAACAACAAGTGTCTAAAGAGAATAAAGAAGACAATTCAATACATGTTTTACTAACCTATTAAAGTCAGTCTAATGCAATTTATATATAGATAGATGCAAATTATCAAGTGATCTCAGGACAAGGACTTTAAGAAAAATTCTTGCTTATTGGCAGGCTATAATTTAGCAGCCTGCTCAAAAAACAGAGCATTTCAACAACAAAGTAAAAAGCTGGGAACTTTTTGCATGTTTTTCCTGGTTCCAATATATTCTCAGAGGAACTAAAGGTACATCATGCATTATCTTTATGGTCACCACATAAAAATAAAGGAAAACAACATGACAGTTCAATGGGGAGCATATATGAAAAACGAGGGCTAACTGAGCTTCTTTGAAAATTAAGGACAGCCAAAGAACACAGGTTAGCAGGTGTTAACAGTTCTAATAGCATAGTTGCCAATCATATCTTCCATTAATTTGTGAGATTTTATATCTTTTCTCACTTCTCCTGCCATGGTAGTTCTAGGCACATGACCATACTATCTTGGTTGGTTCTTCCTCATTTTATGCCCATTAAGGTAATTCCTACATTTTGCCTGCACACATTTGTAATCTTTTCTTCCTACAACTGGGATTTCTCCTCTACACTCAGTTGTAGTCTTCTTTACAGTTTTGCCACCTCAACTTAATTATCTCAGCTCTGCTTATAAGCAGCCTTTGATAGAGCTGAATGGATAAAAATAACCTATGTAGCCAACCCCGTGCGGTTGGGATTAAAGCTTTGTTAAGTTGAGTCGTATGATTATATTCTAAGCAACTGATTATTTCCTAACAATCTATAAAACTTCCATTTTAATTTGATATGCTGCCATTCACATAAATTACCTGGAGTATCTTCACTTTTGCAACAGCTTCAATTTTATGCCAACATCCTCCCCAGTCATTTCGTGCATACAATTGATGATAGTCAACGAGAGATAAAACATCAGCCACTAGAGATATATTCCAGTCATTAAAGGGCACAGACAATGTCTTAGAACAAGCACGTATTAATTTTTTAAGACTCTTCATTGTGGACTTACATGTCCACATTAATTATTACACACCATTGTCAGAAACGTTATATGGTGTATACCTAGTTTCAAGCTCCCATCTAGATCAAGTGCAGCAAAATTATCAGCAATTATAGGAAATTTTATGAGATCATAGTCATACTGAAGTAACTGAACCCATTCTAAATATGCAATGCAAATCAAAGCAAGATCAGGAAATAAACGCAAAACTTTGTATCTCTCCAATGCAATAAATAACTAGAAAGAACCAGTAAATTTCAGAACCTATTCATAGTGTCAACTTTTAAGTATTGCTTAATCTCATAAATGATCCCCAGAATTATACAAACCAAAAAGTCACACGATCTTGTTGCTTCAACTATTTAATTAAGTCAAATACAGTAACATTCCGAAAAGATGGCTTGATCACATAATTGACCACTAATGTTGACCGAAGTAATCATGCTACTCTGTGCATAAAGCAATAGGCTGAAAAACACTCAAATTAGAACCAACAGGATTACTTCCCATCAACAATTTTCAGTAGCTCTCCATATCAATCAAGAGAGTAACATATCAACATAATGAAAAATATATATATATATATATATATATATATATATATATATATATATATATATCAAAGTTATTTATGCATGAGAGTGTATAAAAACTCCCGAGGTTGAACGCACAGAAATTTATCGCCGGAAGAATCAAAAGCATGAACAAGAGAAATATGCACAAGTTTTATTCACAGAATCAATAATCTCCAATACAATTTTCACACCAGAAATACAAGAAGAATGCACAGGACAGAACAATGAGTGAATATTTTCAATTGACAAGAATTTTCTGGACAAGATGATGAACACATGGAAGCATCCATACACTTACACCAACATTAGGATGCATGACCAAGGGACCTTCACAGGGACTACCAGTTTTCCTTGACGATTTTCGACTTCTCAAGAATGAACTTCCCTTCCTTGTACTTCTGTGTTTCCTCATAAGCTCGTTCATACTTCCAACCGAGCACCTCACGACAGTCACCACAGTAGACATCAGCAACAGTGTGAAGACCAGTAATGAGATGCCTGTCTTCTTTGGGACCCACAACAATGTTCATTGCATGGGAGAACAGAAAGGCACGACCATTTCTTCCCTAAGATCAAAATTATAGAATATTGTTGGGACAAATACCAGGCCAAAGCTTTTACCAGTCACAACCAAAATAAATAAATAAATAATGATTACAGAGACATATGAATCGAATTACCCAGATCAAATAGTCTTTTCATTTGAGAAATGTATTTAAAAACTAAAGGAAAAAAAAAAAACGAATAATCTATATTCATGAGAATTATGAGTATTGTGTTCTCGACCTTTGAATACGAGAAACCTAAAACCTCCATAATGCTCCAGTCAGTTGCCATGGAAATGTAGAAAAGGAACATTAATTGACATATTGATTCTAAAATTTTTCATTATTTCATTTGGGAGTCCATAAAACGAAGCCCTCCATTTGATTGAGCCTAATTCAACTAATTGGCTTAGGTGAGCTGAGTTCATCACTTATTATTGGATACCAAAACGACAGAAAAAACAAAATGTTCAAGATTTTAGTTGATTTTTCCTTTCCTCCAATTTCTCAGCAACCAAAGGAAGAGTAATTTTTGTTCCTCTTTTCAAGATCAGTTCTTCTAGCTTATTTCTTCCTCTTCAACCCAACAAAGTCTGATTTTAGTCTACTGATCAAACGGAAAACAGATTGTTCAATAACAACAAAATTTCAACATAGATTCTTCACCTGAAAAGCTTTAGAAATGACATCGTCGTGAAGGGCAACATGGTTTCGGCAACTGCAGCAACTGTACAACCTTGGCCCAACCAAATTCGCCATCAACAATTACAACAAACACCCAATTCGCTTACTGCTCTCCAAAATCAAGATCCTTTAGAAAGGGTTACGAAGCCAAATACAGTATCACTCCATTGTATCAAATAGAAAGAAGACGAATATAAAACTAGCAAAGAGAGTAAAAAACTTACTGCTTAGACTAGCAAATTGTTTTGTATATTGCTCGTTAACCGTTCTTCGACAGTATATCTGTTCTCATTGATAAAACAGGGCAGTGTTAGCGTGGAGAATTAGAGTAATCGAAAAGGGGTATTTAGAAGGACAGAATTAGAGTGATGAGTAATAAAAAAATAAAACACCAAATTGAGAAACGACACATGATCAGGGGCAAAAAAGTAGTAATCGAAAACAGTTTCGAAGAAAAACACGTGATGATCTGAGAATCAAAAAACAACAGACGAAGCATAATTCGACCTCAGAAGAAATCAAAATTCAAGAAATTCCTCCATTTTTTTTGCTCGGAGATTACGATTTTTGTATTCTACTTTAACATTCAGTAACGTGAATTACTAGAAGAAATGTTACAGAAATGAGAATTAGATGTGTAAATTAACAATAAAGTTTCAATCTTTCAGGACGAACCTCCTGGCCAGTGAGCAATGGCGAGAGAGAGAGAGTGAGAGAGAAAACGAGAGAGAGGACCGGAGTTAGGGTTTTCGACCTGTTAAGCATGTCAGAGTTCTGTGGGTGCTGATTAGAAGGTGAGAAGTAACACAGAAACTGTCAAGACAAAAATGGCATCACCTTGAAGGTGAAATTGCAAAATTGCCATTCCTGCACTCCAGAATTTGTGTCAATGCGGATGGAAGTTTGGATTCGGTCTTAATCAGCATAATAAATGTTAGGGATATAACAATGTGTAATTCAATTATTGAAATTATTTTATAGGATAATTTAATTGTTGAAATTAAAATATATAGATATTAGACGCACATGAATTTGTCTCTATTTTGATTTGTAAATTCGGAATCAATTATTTTTGTCACATGGTATATAGACACGGAAATTGTAGTGTGTTGGAATATATATAAGTCCTTTCTTAAAGCAAATCACCATAAACTCGTCAAATGCAAGAATCGAATCCATAACCTCTTAGTAGGTTTAATTCTTTAAATTATTTGGTCTACGTCAGAACTAATTAAGAAAATAAAGCCTTAATTTTACTTGATTCAGTTTTGAATTTGAACATGAATAAACTAACCTGATTCAATAATTAACTTAATATTATAAATGTGATTTTAATTATATATGTGTATAAAGATGATCTCTTGTCGGATGCAAATAAAATTCATTTTTAATAAAAAAAATTACTGCTTTCAATAATATGCATGTGATCATTGTGTTTATTTATTGGTTATTAAGAATATTATAAAAAAGACTAAGGATAGAAAGAAAAAGGCAACAAAACCATTACCCTTACACCCAAGACACCCCTTTCAAGAAAAACAAATACCCTATTGCCTTCTCTCTCACCCTATTTTGTGTGTATATAAGTTAATTATATGTCAAATTTATTTATTTGATTTCAATGTTCATAATGCAACATGAAATACACATTATACCGCAAATATAGTATACGATCTCAGCCCTACGTGACATGCATGCACGTATCATGGATGGATGAGACTGTGTACCGTATTTGAGATATGTACTGCAATTAATCAATTAAGTGCTTCAATATACTATAAATATACTTATATTTTATGAAAAAAATTTACAAGTTGATGTCTTTTCTTAATTGATTTTTGTTATTTAAATGACTTTTAATTGTGTTGTAATAGATTTTTATATTTTGTTTGTGGATGCAAAAAATTTCCACAATCAATATATTCCTCTAGACAATATATTCTTGTTCCATGCAACCTGCAAAATACCTATATTGTAATTTTGTTGAAATTGAAATGGAATTGCTTGAATAAAATTGACATAAAATTAACTTGCTGAAACTTTAATTTGGGAATATTAACCCAAATTAAACCATCCCAATATCCCATTATTTAGAACCTAATTCTAAGAAATGAAATGTAAATCTTAATTAAAAAGTTATCACAACTTTACCTTAAAATTTTATTTAATAATTATTACTAATAAATATAAATATTCCTAAATATGAGTAGGCCTTAATTAATAATTATTTCAGACATTAGGACAATAGAAAAGCAGCAGTGGACCATTCTATAGAGGACGGACTGTCTGCTTGCACATGAATGTCATAATTCTACCACTTCACGCTACGAAACACAAGCAATGAAGAATCATGCAAATGGTGGACCACGTAGGAAGGGTCGCATCAGGTACAATCCCATCACACTTCTTCAATGAATAAACCACTCGTATTGCGCCACAGGGCTTCCATCGTATGGCTGATTATGTTTGAGAGAGAGTGGACGTACAGTGATGGATAGAAACTAGCAAGGTTTACCTAAGAGCGAAAGGGACCTTCAAGGCATAAACGGGTTAGCTCCATACGACCCGTAACCTTTGAACGGTAGATGTACGTGAAATGTGGCTCCATGTTATCCGCTACAGTGTCATTATAACCCACGCATCAGCCACGTGCTTTCTTGTTCAAGTGGATTTATAGTAAGGGTTATGACTTTAGCCATACTCCCACTAGAATTTGAAAATTTTTTGGGTTTAGTTACTAAATTTCAAACATTTAATTTTTTTTTTTTTGAATTTGCTCCTATAATAATATCTGAAAAATAAAAAAGGGATTCTTTTAAAATTTATGAAAGTGTTAGGAAAGTTTCAAAAAATATGATGGTTTATATCTGATGATGTCGAAGTTCGTAGAACCTGGATGGATCTGATGGATAGAAGAAGTGGATGTCTGAAATGGATACTAGAAATGTGGTCACCGGTGTGGTGCCTGCCAAATGAACTCCGATGGTTAAGTTAGCCAAAGAAGATGGAAAAATAGAAAGAGTTCAAGAGGGGTTAGAACCACGTACCTTTCTTAGCTTCTTCTGGGGTTCTTATGTAGTGTTATTGGTGATAAGACCGTGGGTTGATGGAGGTCATCTATTAGGTTTAGTAACCTAATCTGTCTATTCCTTGACAGTCCATTTAATGTTTGCGTGATTAACAGATGCGGCCATTTAAGGAATGCCTTACTTTGAATGATTACATTGTACAGTCACTGCTCCTAGATTTGGTGTCAGAGGAGCCAGTGATATCTTTATCAAAACGTGCTTTAGAGTGTCATATCTAACTTGTCAAATCATCCATTGATCGGGCTGATTCGAATGATTGATGGATCGGGGTCTGGACATCCCCATTAATGATAACCCAACTACCCGATCTGTTAGAATACCCGAAGAGAAACCTTGGGCCATGGGTTATGTTCCCCAGTGGGTCATCAAATCGGGTTTCACCCTCTTCAATATCCAATGTATAATTTCATTGTATCCTACGAATAATAAAACTAAAACATTTGGATAATAGAATAAAGTTGTTTGTCCAATGGATAAAAAAATAAAGTTGCTTATCCAAGGAAAAGACCTCTGCCACATTCAGAATATACATCAATTAAAAAGGTATGGCTTGTACTTGCAAAAAAAAAAAAAAGGTGAGACTTTGTTTAACACACACACACTCTCTCTCTCACGCCCATTTGAACTTGCTGGCTGCTGCTAGGCTGCTACTCCTTGATCACTCAATTCTCTCTCTCTCTCTCTCTCTCTCTCTCACATACCCACCCAAGCATGAAACATTCTCTTTTTCTCTTTAACACAAGCACTCTATTTATGTAAGGTCTGGTTATTCTCTTTTTCTTTTTTTTTTTTATTTGTTTGGTTGCCAATAAATTATAGAAAAAAAAAATAAATGACTTTGGATTGAAATTTTTTATTGTACAGGGATTAGACAAAAAATTACATCTCATCTACTCAACAAAATAAAAGGTATCATTGGGACATTGTTTTAGCTATCATTTCTCATCTCCAACTTAAAGGTATGTTGCTAAATCATCTCTTTTGACATGTTGTATGTGATTATTAATTTATTATATGTATTATATAGTTGATATTCTAATTCCAAATATGAGATCAATGGATGAATGATTGTTTGGTTGCATATATCGAGAAAGATGTGTTTAATATTGTTGAGAATGAGAGGATTATACAATACTTTCAAAATATGAAGACTCGTAGAAAACAGTTGTGAAGATTTATATCTATGCATTAGTAATTTTGTTGTGAAAACAATGTTAATATTATGTAAAAGGGCTATAAGTATTTACTTTTTAAAAACTTAATGATTATATGTTTTATCTTTATTCAAAATTATTGGAGTTACATGTAAGTAGACATTAGCTTTTATAAATTTTATATATTAATATTAAGTTTTTAAGTGCCTCCACAAAGGTAAAACCCTTGCTCCGCCCCTGGCCATAATAATAATAATTGCAAGGATGCATAAACTCTTAACACAATAATGATTCCTATAGACAGGGTGTAGACACATAAATCAATTAACTTCTATGATTCCAAATGTACTTGAATGTGTATGTATTTTTTTTTCCGACACTATGAACTTCAGTTTTGGCATAGTGAAACGCATTTCCAACTTAGTTAAACGAATTTTTGGCGCAGTGAAATGCATTTTCCAACGTAGTGAAATGTATTTCCTGTGAAGTAAGATGCGTTTTCCGTCTAAGTAAAATCTGCCATATGGTATAGTGAAGTCCGGTTGTGGCATAGAAATTCGGGATTTGGCATAGTGAAATTCGGGGTACATAATAAAATTCGAGTTGGAATTGGAGGTGGGGTTGAAGGTTGTTTAGGCAATGAGGGATATTTTTATCGAATTCATGCCAAATGGACTTTTGGCATAAAAAAAAATAAAAAAATTAGAGGACTTTTGGCATGAAAATCTTCTAAATGAATACTTTTGGCCAATTTTCTCTCATAGTAATTTACAAGTCATTTTCTTATGAGGACATCCCTATAAGCTTATGCGAGGACTTGGCTTTTTAGCCAATATAGAATGGATATTTTGAAAAATCGGCCGTCAGATTGAATATTTTTCCTATGATGACATCTAATAGTCATAGTTATCTGGTCTATATTTTAAAAACCAATCCTCAGACCACTATGAGTTTTGGTATGTATGACATACATTGGAAAAATATCTAATCCAATGACTGTTTTTCCAAAATTGTTGGATTGATTTTTCAAAATTTCCATCTTACATTGATTAAAAAGCCAAATCCTCACATAAGAAAGTCATCGTAAGAAAATTACTCATAAAATTCTTACTCATAATTTATGTTTAATGATAAATAAATCAACATTTAAGCTTTACTTTTAGGAATGTGCATTTACTATTTATTTTGTTTTTCAAGTTACGTATTATTAAAGCTATAAATTGGTATTTTTAAATGAGATCATTAATTGAAATACATTAGAAGCGTCATTGTAATTGGTAGGACGGAGCTATGAAATCTTTCTAAACGTGTAATATAAGTTTGGCATCGAATTATATCACTATGATAGTTCAACTTAAAAAATAAAATAAAATAAAATAAAATAAATTGTATAGCAAGTCAATGAGGGCTCAGTGGCTCATGAGTCATGACAGGCTCATTCTTCAAAATTTTAAGATACGGGCCGTGTAGGTTAATCTCCAAGACTTGTAGGTATAACAGAAAGTGTAAAAAGACAGTTAGCTCGGAAATGTAATGGACTTGTTTGGTAAAATGCAAATGGAACGAAACTACATTTGAAAAAATCATTAGTAATGTACCAGCTACCAGCTACCAGCTACAAACTTAGGCATTGATTTCTAGTGTTTGGACATGGGTGCTAGTGCCACCTTACCCTGGTTTTCATTCTGCCACCCATTGCCAGAGTTAACAGACAATTGCTAGCTCAGAGAGAGAGAGAGAGAGATTTTGGAATTTTATTCCTCCTCTTCCTCCAATTCCCATTTCCAAAAACGTGGGGCAGTAGCTGAGACGACTCACCAACTATTTTTGGTGATAACCAATCTTAAATTTCTTTCTCTTTTTTTTTTTTTTCCCCAGATTCTGAATCCCTCTCAGATTCCTAAATGGACCGCATCTCCCATGCTGTAATAGAAAAGTAAAACAGAACCCCTGTTTTGAGTTTTGCAATACAGAGCTAGAGAGAGAGGATGGAAGAATCCTCGGATGAAATCAGAGCCCCACTGAGTAAGTCAACGTGCTCATGTTGATGTCTGTCTCTGTAATATCCCTTTGATATTATCTCTTCTTCTAAAACATTTTTCTCTGTTAATTAATTAATTTGCAGTTAGAAGGGCAGAAGGAACTGAAAATCGTGATCAACCATCATCATCTTCATCACCAGCTGTGGCTGAAGTTAAGGAATTGCAGGAACCTGAGGAAAACTCACCGGTCAAACAGGTAGCTCTAACGGTACCAACCACAGATGACCCATCTCTCCCAGTCCTCACCTTTCGAATGTGGGTTCTAGGAAGCCTCTCATGCATCCTCTTATCCTTCCTCAACCAGTTCTTCTGGTACCGAACAGAGCCTCTTACAATCTCCGCAATTTCAGCCCAGATAGCTGTGGTTCCACTTGGTCGATTAATGGCTGCGAGAATCACAGACCGTGTGTTCTTCAAGGGGACTCGATGGGAATTCACTTTGAATCCAGGGCCATTCAATGTCAAAGAACATGTCCTAATCACCATCTTTGCCAACTCTGGTGCTGGGTCTGTTTATGCCATTCATGTTGTCACTGTTGTTAAGGTCTTCTATAAGAAGCACATTAGCTTCTTTGTCTCCTTGATTGTTGTTATAACAACACAGGTATCAATTATTGGCAACAATTTTTCTGTTAATTTATAGTGTGTGTGTATATATATATGTTGTTTAATTTGAGCTTTGAAGGTTAGGTTTGATGTGGGAATGGTAGGTGTTGGGATTCGGATGGGCTGGGATATTTCGACGGTACCTGGTGGAGCCGGCAGCTATGTGGTGGCCAGCGAATCTCGTTCAGGTTTCGTTGTTCAGGTATATTTTTATACTCCGTATTAGTTACTATATGTGTGTGTTGTCATTTCTCCAGTAACTTGTGTCAGTTTCTTGACGGATATCCATTGATTCCGGCGAGGGTTTGATGGCCATGGCCCAAGGTGTTGATTGGTCGTGACTGGTTGGTGTCTGAGATTTTAGAGGGACTTTTCTTTTCTGATTTTGATTTTATTGATTGGAACAGTTTTGTTTGGACACTTTGGACCGTTGCATTCAAAGTGCCAAATTTGTGTAATTTCGCACTTATTCCCTCAGTTAACCAATTGGGACTAGGGCCCGGAAATTGGGCCGAGTCGGCTCTACACTTGGTCTGAAAATTGGCTCAGCTTAATATAACTTGGTTCGGTAAAACTTGATTAGAGTTTCGAGCTAAAACTTGAATTTAGACTCAACTTAGGCAATGTATTCAGGCTAGCCCTAATTTCATATTGAAAAATGTACCACATGTTCACAAGTTAGGTACATTTCATTGAGGAAGAAAATTTTGAAAAGCAACTTCAAAAATTAAGGCACCATTTGGATTTATTTTTAATAAGTACTTATTTGCTTTTTTAAAATTTTTCTAAGAAAATATATATAGCAAATTTTTAAAAAAGCAAATAAGTACTTATCAAAAACAAATCCAAACGGTACCTAAGGAAATATTACTTCTGTCGTGCTCCGTCACTCTGAGTGGATATCATTTGTTACACTTTTATGTACCACTTTTCTATCCCTTCTCACAAAAATCCTCCTTGAAAATCCCACGTATTAATAAATATTCATATTTAAATTCTTAATATGGACTTTTACGAGAAAGAACAGAAAAATAGTATAGAAAATTGGGATAAAAGATCTCCACTTCCTTCACTCTGTGTTCCTACCATTTGGAAAAATAGAAAAGTAGAAAACACGCACACATATTTGGCTCACTCATAATTGGGCCTTTGCAATCTGAATGGATAATACTAGTCCATACAATAAGATCATCTTGGGCTTATGAAAGTATGATATTAGCCCAGGATTATTTGGTTTTCTACACTGATCCAACCCATAATTTCTATTACAGGGCCCTACACGAGCATGAAGAACGGCCCAAGGGTGGAGTGACGCGTACTCAGTTCTTCATAATTGCCTTCATCTGCAGCTTCGCTTACTATGTCTTCCCCGGCTACCTCTTTGAAATGTTAACTTCCATGTCTTGGATGTGCTGGATATTCCCCTCTTCAGTCCTAGCCCAACAGCTTGGGTCGGGCCTTTATGGGCTTGGAATTGCAGCTCTTGGGATTGATTGGTCCACCATCTCCTCCTATCTTGGAAGCCCACTTGCAAGCCCATGGTTTGCCACAGCCAATGTCGCTGTTGGATTCGTTCTTGTCATGTATGTTTTAACCCCCTTCTGCTATTGGTTCAATGTCTACAAAGCCAAGACCTTCCCAATATATTCCGATGATCTCTTTACATCCACCGGTCTAATTTACAATATTTCTGCTATTATCGACTCCAATTTTCACCTCAATCTCGCGGCCTATGAGAAAGAAGGACCTCTTTATCTCAGCACATTTTTTGCAATGACTTATGGGGTTGGCTTTGCTGCTCTTTCTGCTACGGCTGTGCATGTGCTACTATTTCATGGAAGGTATTTTTTTTAAAAAAACAAAAAACAGTAAAATATGCAAGTGAACTAGCATTTTCTCTTGCCCACATAAAAATCTTACACTCAAATCAGTGATCTAGACAGCAAAATATTGAAGTAAGCTATCTGACTTAATTGAGGTGCGAAATTAATGTGCAGAGAAATATGGGAGCAAAGCAAGTCGAGTTTTCAAGAAAAGAAAATGGACATACATACTAGACTCATGAGAAGGTACAGTCAAGTCCCAGAGTGGTGGTTTTGGTGCATCCTTGTGGCAAATATTGCAGCCACCATCTTTGCCTGCCAGTATTACAATGACCAGCTGCAGTTGCCATGGTGGGGTGTTTTATTAGCATGCGCCATTGCCATTTCCTTCACTCTGCCCATTGGGATCATCACTGCCATTACAAATCAGGTAATTTTTTGTTCTCATATTCCAATAATTGTCTAAGTCCTAGCTTGTTAATTGGGACTGCTCATAAATAGAACTGTCCATTGCTCCAATGTCAATTTGTAGAATTGGTTTTTCACCCATGCCATATTATATGGTCTCATTGTGGCCTAAAATTTCTTCCTAATTCTAGCCGTGACATCAACAACAGAGCTACAAATCGGAACAACACAACCCATTTCCATACCAGGCCTAATTAACGCGCTATAATGACTTGCATTTGTGTATAAATGTTTGTTCTTGTTTCTTAATTATGGTCTATTTATCAGTCAGACATTAAGCATTTAAGCCTGATCATCTCTTGTTAATAACAGACACCAGGCTTGAACATCATCACCGAGTACATAATAGGGTATATCTACCCAGGCTATCCAGTTGCTAATATGTGCTTCAAGGTATATGGGTACATAAGTATGACACAAGCCATCACCTTCCTGCAAGACTTCAAGCTTGGTCACTACATGAAAATCCCTCCAAAAACCATGTTCATGGCACAGGTCAGCCTGGTTCCATAACCAATTAATACCCCGACCCTGTTTTCTTCTTCTCCATAATCTTTGTTTATAAACATATAATTGGTAATGATTCTTAACCTTAATTACTCAGGTGGTGGGCACACTTCTAGCTAGTATTGTGTACTTGGGCACTGCATGGTGGCTAATGGAAACCATCTCTGACATCTGCGAGACTACGGCCTCAAGTAGCCAGTGGACTTGCCCAACCGATACTGTATTTTACGACGCCTCTGTCATCTGGGGCTTAATAGGCCCTCGCAGAATTTTTGGAGACGAGGGTTATTATGGTGCTGTCAACTGGTTCTTTCTAGGGGGAGCAATTGCCCCAATTCTGGTTTGGTTAGCCAGTAAGGCCTTTCCTGATCAAGAATGGATTAGACTAATAAACATGCCAGTTTTAATAGGCTCCACCGGAATGATGCCGCCGGCTACTGCAGTAAATTATACAACTTGGATCATTGTTGGCTTCATCTCTGGCTTTGTTGTATATAGGTATAGGCCAGATTGGTGGCAGCGGCACAATTATGTTCTTTCTGGTTCACTTGATGCTGGGCTTGCTTTTATGGGGGTGCTTTTGTATCTCTGCTTGGGATTGGAAAGTATTGATCTTGATTGGTGGGGAAATGATCTCGATGGATGTTCCTTGGCTACTTGCCCAACAGCCAAAGGGATTGTCATTGAAGGCTGCCCTGTTTTCACCTAATGTTGATGAAGAAACCAAATTGGTGTCTCTGTGTTTGTGCTTTGTCACCTTCAATTCAATTTGTATATATATATGACACATTTTCTCTTTTGAGAATCATACAGGACGCGCGGTAAAAGAAGTTGGTAATAATCCAGAATTACTGTAACGAAATGATGGTCTCCTGTGTTTTGATGGAGACATCATTGGTTTTAAGTTGGTTTATTGGCATAAGAAAATAAATGAAACAAACCCTCTCTGTAAGTGAAAGCTTCTTTGATATTTTCCGTTCTTAAATTGTAGATTATCATTACTACGGACGGTTAGTTTTTTCTTATGAACTATATAATAGGAGATAATCCTCTTGTTTCCTTAAATCCTCCCAATCCTGATGATCGCTTTCAGTGAGTGGTTTAGGATTCAAATACGAATAAGCAAATCAATACTCATTCATTAGCATTAGGGGTAGGGGGCCTGATTGGTACTTTTGTTGTCTTATAAAAATTAAACGGTTGGACTATATGCAGTACACCTTTTGCTAAAGGCAGTCCATTTAAAATATTCCTTGGGTCTATTTTACACTTTTCTAACTATAATCCACTAATTTACTCTTTACTGAAGGCAACCCTTATTTATACAAAACAAAAAATTTAAAATGCCATAAATGTCCCCATTCTAAATACTAGACCCAAATAAAAATCAAAATAAAAACACTGTTCCTCTGTGTTCATCTTCGCACGCACGACATTGAAGAAGCTCTCCAATCTTCGAGTCATTGAATACCAACCACGTCATTGAAGCATCACCAGCCACCATTGAATCATTGAATACCAGCCACCATTGAAGCTTTTCCTTCATCTTCATCTTCGCACGCCATTAAATCTTTTGTTTTAGGTTTTTTTGTATATTATTGATAAACATTATATTTGAAATAAACTTGCTTCAAAACATGAAAAATAGCATTTTATAACCATTATGGTACATTGATGTTATGAAAAAACACATGTTTCGATCGAAAAATTAAGAAAAAAAATTACGTGTTCGAGTTCGCATTCGGACTGGTACATCCGAATATGGATCTACACATTCGAACACCATCTGCCGACTATATTTAACAATATTCGGTATCAGAAGATCGAAAACAAAAGAATAATATTCAGTATTAAATAACCGAATACCGAACTTTCATATTCGGATCTACCCGTCCGAATGCGAATTCGAACACAAAATTTTTTTTCTTTATTTTTCAATCGAAGTAAGTGTTTTTTTCGTAATATCATCGTACCATAATGGTTATAAAATGCTATTTTTCATGTTTTGAGGCAAGTTTATTTTAAATATGATGTTTATCAATAATATACAAAAAAACTTAAAACAAAAGTTTCAATGGTGTGCGAAGATGAAGACGAAGGAAAAGCTTCAATGATGGCTAGTGATGGGTAAGCTTATAGTATTTCTGTTATGTAATGGGTTATATTTAGTAAAGGGGCAATATGGTCATGTTAATTAAATTTTTATTGTGATGCCTTTAGTAAAAATACAAATGGATGAGTTGTACTTAGAAAATGGATTGCCTTTAGTAAAAGGTATGCTGCATATAGCTCCTTCCAAAATTAAATGGATCCATTTCTACTTAGCATAAATTTAAGATATAATTCTTTAGTCTTAAATGGGTTCATTCCTAAAGAATTGGTACCAACACCATAAATAAATGATGGATATTATCAATCTAAGAATTTATAAACTGTCTTCATATTAAAATATTACCATCGAACACAGCACGCAATTTTTTTAAAAAAAAAATTATGCAAAAATTAAAACTTCAGTCCTTTTTATACACTTTTTGTAAACCAAAAACAATTACAGAAAAAGTCAAAAAGCAACTATTTACGGAGTATTTATTTATTTTTCACACAAGATTTTTTAATCCAAACGCAGCGTTAAGGAATGAAAGTGTAACCTTTCCAAAAACCAAATTGCTGAAACAGCAAATGGAAGCCGTTTAGGTTCAGTCCGAAGGTGACTCTCGGAGGTTGCGGAAAACTCCCTCTGAGGATTGCAGAAATTGAACAGTTTCTCTTTAGAGAGAGAGAGAGAGAGATGGAGACTCAATCAGACAATAACGAAGACAGCATAGCCACCATTAAAGACATGCGTCGACAGCTCGAGTCCCGTATAGAGACTCAACACACTACCCAACTCGACCTTCTTGCTTCCCTCCAAACCCTAGTCCCCGACATTGTCTCTTCTGTTGATCTCTCTCTCAAGGTCGTCTCTTTCTTCAATAACCGCCCCTTCACCCCTTCCCCTATTCCACCCCCTAACCCTAACCCTATCCCTAATCGCAACTCCTCTAAACCCCTCGAACCCACTCGTCCATCCTCACCCGAACCCAACTCTAATCGCCGCTCCGTTGAACGCAAACCCACTCCTTCCAATAACCCTCAATCCAAGCCATCTCCAATTCGGCGATCAGAGAGTGAGAAATTTACTATTGACGAGAGTGGTGGTCCGTTATCTGTTGTTCGATCGATGGTTGCCGTTTGTCTTTTACAACGGGTGCCGTTTACGCCGATTGATTCGTCCACGGTGCTGCGGAAGCTCGACAATGATCAGAATCTGACGCCGGCGGAGAAGGCGGCGTTACGGCAGCTGGGTGGAGAGTCGGGGGCGATATTGGCGGTGGAGATGGCGCTGAGATCAATGGCGGATGATAATGGGGGTGTTGAGTTCGAGGAGTTTGTGGTGAGTGGGAAGTCTAGGGTTATGGTATTGGCGATTGATCGAACTCGCCTGGTAAAGGAGTTGCCGGAGAGCAGCGAATTAAATTCGGCGGAGGGAAATCAGAATCAACAAGCGGCGGCCAGTGGGGCTGATGTTAATGGTGCAGTTTATGGAATGGGAGGACCAATGCCGAGGCCAATGCCAGATATGTGGCTCGGACCCGGTGACCCACATTTATCGGGATTGCCTCCGATGTTCCCGCCGGGGGCTGGAGGGCCAGGTCCTATGATGGGACCGAGGGGTGCACCTAGAGGAGTTATGGGCATGATGGGGATGCCTAGAGGGATGGGTGTTCATTCTCTACACAGACCGCCCCTGGGGCCTAATGCAACTATTGGTGGCACAAATGTGATGCCTCAGAAACCCAGAACTGAAGAGGATGATTTGAAGGATCTTGAGGCTTTGTTGAATAAGAAGTCTTTTAGGGAGTTGCAGAAATCGAAAACTGGAGAGGAGCTTTTGGATCTCATTCACCGACCCACTGCCAGGGAAACAGCTGTGGCTGCAAAGGTATATGAAATTTTGAAGCTTTCTCTTACAATCATGCATGCTTTGGTTTGCAAACTGCAATGCTGTATAGTTCTGTGACAATGCGCCTGCTTTGGACCATAATTCTCATCTCAATTTACTCACTTAACTGATTTCCGCTGTCAAAGAGTATTTGAGTTGATTCTAAAAACCAGTTTCTACTACAGTCTTGCATTTCTATCCGCAGAGTCATAAGATGATCTAGAGCAACACAAATGTAATTCAAGAGTTGTCCTGAACATCGCTAGGAAGTAGGAACCTCATAGCGATATATGTTCGAAACATCTCGTTCCTTCAGGGGTTGTTTATAGCATCACTTGAAACCTTAGAGTGATATGACTGAAACATCTAGTTCTCCTCAAAAAAATTTTGAGTTACCCATTTTATTTCTTAATTATTAAGTGGCCTACTAGGTAGGAGTTGGAAGTGTTTAATAATTTAACATCTCTCCTGTTTTGTATGTCACAATGTGATTTTTGATGTCTGCTGCCATCAGTTGTGTCTCTGGCTCTGTTAAATGTAAATTCATTACTATTTATTTTTTTATTTCATGCATATCTTCATATTTTAACTTTTTGACTGTATAAGCATGAACCCTTCTTGTTGAATTTTATTTCAGTTCAAAACCAAAGGTGGTTCTCAACTGAAGGAGTACTGTTCGGCCTTAACAAAAGAGGACTGCCGACGTCAAACTGGTTCCTATATTGCATGTGAGAAGGTCAGTAAGGAGTGCAGTATGTTGGTGTTGTTATTAGTTCAGAACAATTTGTGCGAGATCACTAGTGCTCATCTGCTCATTTGCCGAATTATATTTTGATTAGCATTTTTCCGCTTATATCAATAATTTCTATATCATAGAAAGACTGTATAGTATGGGCATCTAGGTAAAGCTTAGAGTGATGCACTACAGGTTCTCAGACAAGCAAGTAATTTGCCCAAAATACCTTAAACAAAATATCAATAATCGTAGTGAGAACATGTCTTTAAGTTGAATGAAAATGCTTCTATGTTTAAAAATGAAAATTTTACTTAAAACAAGCAAAATATAAATGGATAATAGCTAGGAATGAAGCATATTGGTAGTATCTATGCAACTTAAAATCAAACCTTTTGCCTAAACTATCCTCGTCTGAGAAGAAAAGAATAATTTGCATGTTGAAATTTTGGCTATGCTCACTGTAAATTTTGTGCTAAGTCATTCTATTATGTTTTGAGCTGGTTTGGTTCACTTCTATAAAAAGCATCTATGATTTGTGGTATACCATCTTGCTTTGATTGTATATTACCTTGAATTTCATATTTGTTGCAAGTATAAATTGGTTTATTGAGTAATTTGACTATTTCAGGTTCATTTTCGACGCATAATTGCTCTGCATACTGACATCAATTTAGGGGATTGTTCCTTTCTAGATACATGTCGTCACATGAAGGTAAATTCATATTCTGTGTTACAATTATATTACCTGGGGAGTTACTTGATAGTTGTAAATATTTTCCAAAAGGAGTTATTTTCTTTTTTGTTTCCTTTGATAGACATGCAAGTATGTACATTACGAGCTTGATCCAACGCCGGATGTGCCACCCATGATGATGGGGGCTGCAGCTCTTCCTCCCCCGAAGCCATTGAAGCCTCAGCGTGCTGAATATTGTTCAGAAGTGGAACTTGGTGAACCACAGTGGATAAATTGTGATATCCGTTCATTCAGAATGGACATCTTAGGGCAATTTGGAGTTATAATGGCAGATCCACCATGGGACATTCATATGGAATTGCCTTATGGGACAATGGCAGATGATGAAATGCGCAGTCTTAATGTTCCTGCATTGCAGACTGATGGTCTGATTTTTCTTTGGGTCACTGGACGTGCAATGGAACTTGGACGTGAATGGTATGTGCTTATTTCTGTCCTGTCAGCCATAATGTTGACAAACTATTTTTGTCAGATGGTTTTAAGATTTCTGCAAGGAAAGCTAATGTCTGGCTGCTAGTAATTGCAATGAGATAGATAGAAGCTAGTTTTGTGTTTTTTTTCATTTATTTCTTTGATGAGTATACCTAGGGAGGTTGGCTTACAATGAACGTCAATATGTTTCTTGCAGTTTAGAACTTTGGGGTTACAAGCGTGTTGAAGAGATCATTTGGGTGAAGACTAATCAACTTCAGAGAATAATCAGAACAGGGCGCACAGGCCATTGGCTCAATCACAGTAAGGAGCATTGCCTTGTTGGAATAAAGGGGGATCCAGAAGTAAACAGGAACATTGATACTGATGTCATTGTCGCTGAGGTTCGAGAGACAAGCCGTAAGCCGGATGAGGTATGTAGAACACATCCTGTATTTCTTAATAATTAACCCATCCCCTGGTATATCCACTGGCTTCACTCTTGTGCATCTTTGTTCTTGCTCCATTGTAGCTGACAGCATGCTAATTCTTATACCATTTTTTGTTCTCCCTAGAAGAAATGATTATGCTATAAATCCTATAATAATTGCCTTCCACAAGGTGGTTACACTACAATTATTTTCTTTTGTTCATATTATTGCTGTCTGATGTAATATAAGTCTAGGTTTACCAGATACAATCTTGATTAACATGCATGCCTTCTTGCAGATGTACCCAATGCTGGAGAGGATAAGTCCAAGGACAAGAAAGCTGGAACTGTTTGCTAGAATGCACAACACTCATGCTGGGTATGTTTTCTCAACTGAGAGCTTTGCTTTTTAATTTTAGATCCTTATATGGAATTGCGGAAATGGATCTACTAATGCCTCTGAGTTCCCCCATTGAGTGTTTTCCTTTCTTTCTTTTGGGTGTGGGGGGGAGTAGTTGTTTGGTATGAGCAATTTGACAGCACAACTCTTAAAGTTTGTAATCACAAACTTGGATTATCAAATAAGTTTTTGGCCCTGGGAATCCATCATTATCACCCAACTGGAAAGGCCTCCGTTGCAATGCTCTGCAGTTTGTTCATGGGGCTTATTACTTAAAATCTGGCTCTGCAATTTTGCATTCATGTTCTGGACTAGGATCCTCTAAAATTTCGTCTTATGTTCTCTACCTTTTTATCTTGAAAGATGATGTGGGTTTCTTGATTTCTTCTATATCTGTTGATGATTTACCAGCTGGATGTCTCTTGGGAATCAATTGAGTGGAGTACGATTGGTAGATGATGGGCTGCGAGCAAGATTTAAGGCTGCGTACCCTGATGTAGAGGTGCAGCCGGCATCCCCTCCCAGGGCTTCTGCCATGGAATTAGACTCTAATGCTCCTCAAATGAGGAGTCCGTTTGCGGGAATGGAGTCAAAATCAATGTCGACACAGTTTGCAGAGGCCACAGCTCCAGAGCCAGCCTATCCCTCTGAAGAGAAGCCAATGCCCCTAGATGTTGAAATGGTTAGCTGATTAAACCGTCAATTTTGTCATCATTACTTGAACATCGGCCAAGTATTCCTCGGGTGGTTAGTGCCGAGATGTTGAGAGGGATTTCACCTTTGCCAATTTATAATGGCTAGTACTCAATTGTCCAGAGGGACTTTTTGCCTGTAACATTATCTCACAAGTCTTGGTGGCTTTTTTTTTTTTAAATATTTTTATTAAAGAGCACAAGAAAGCTGTTATTTATAGGGCCCTGTAAGGATCAGGCCCCGAGTGTAACATATTATATTAGAGCATGTAAACGTTTACACATTGTTCCTTAGTGTTAATATTCATTTTTTATTATCCTTTTTTCTCCTGCTTTCATTTTCCCATTAAGTCCCCTGTAATGGTGACCCGGAGAGCAGAGCGGCATTGAGGGGACTTGGGCAGTGCACAATTCACAAACAGCTAGCAAATGTATTAATACTTCAAATTAAAAAGACTCCGACCCCAGGTCGGCACCATAGCATCTGGTATTGTGTTTGTTGCTTTGGACTTCATCATTTGACATGGAAACTAGAGTCATCTTTTCTTTCTTTTTGATTTTTTTTGGGTCAAGTGTTGTCTTTTCTTAGGAAAGAGCAAAAGGGAAATTCAGAAATTTTCTTTTTGCAGGTTATTCTCTCTCTCTCTCTCACATATATGAAATTTAACATTTGAAACACGCACAATGGTGTGCACTTTTTACAGTGCCACCCCGCTTGACTTAAAAAGAATACATTTTATTTTCTCAAATTGCTGAAAAGAATTACAGAACGAAATATATCTTGTAGAGAAAATTGGAGGAAAATTTTAATACCAACAGTGGTGATTAAAAAAAAAAAAAAAAACAGGCATTCTTCAATCCATAAGATCTCAGTAAACCTCATTATCACAAAGAAGATAAGAAGAATCTATACTCTACATGCTGCCACTGATAAGTGCACATACTGCAAATCCAATAACAGATACCATGAAGACTGATAAGCTTTGTGCTGGGGAAGAGGAAGGCGGTGCCGGGATCGTGCCAAAGACAGGTTGATAAGAAGGTGAAGAAGTATCTGACAATGCACTAGGCCCATAGGAGGGAGAATATGCAGACCCATTTCCAACAGAAATATGGAGCTTCTGTTTCTTTTCGCAGCGCCCCTGTGTTCCACTAGTGAAGTAGAATTCTCCAAATGAAGTGATGTTAAACAGAGAATTGCCATTGTTCATGTACAAGATTGGATCTTTAAGGTTACAGGTGTTGAAGGATTGCTCTGTTACTTGTATCACTGAATCTTGACTCGGTGGGTATAGGAACACTGCAGAGAAAATAAGAAAATAACAACATTATCAAGACTAGATTAGTACAGGCCGTGTTGTATTCGCACACACTTGGTGTTTAGGTAATAAGAAAGAAGATATCAAAGATCCAACAGGGAAATAAATGGAAAGAAAACTTACAGAGAGAATCTCCAATCTTGAAGATGTGATTCTTGGACCAGTAGGTGTAAACAAGTGGATTTGCTGAAGTGGGTATTCCCCAAGCATCTAAATCTCCAACCTTGTATTGATAGCAGAACACTTTGGTCTGCACCAACATAAGAAACTGGAAAGCACACAGGACCTGGTATATTGGGCTTCTAGGATTGGCCATCTTTCCTCCTTCCTCTCTCTCTCGCTCACTCTCTCAAATCTAGGAGAGAGACAGTCCAGAGGGGGGGAAACCTTATTGGCCTGAGAAGCTGTAGACAGATTGATGAGAAAAATGGGACAACTTGGAGGCAAAGTTACTTGAATGCCCCTCTTCCTTGTTCAAATGACAAGACATGGTCTAGTAATCCTAGGCTTTTAGGCACTAGCCCTTTGCTTATATATATGCTTTCGATGGTCAAACCCTGCAAAGTATAGAGTTTTTTTTTACCACGTCTATAACCAACAAGCTGGAGATTATTAAGCCAATAAGAGATAAGTTCAGTTTGAAATAATGTTTTCTTTATTGTTAACCAGTAATAAAAGAGAATTGAAACTTAATTGTAAAAGAGAAATCAGTTTGTTTTTTAATGCAATGTTTTTTTTTTTCCTTCGTTTCAGTCGACATAAGATATTTCAGACCTACTCCCGTCGAAAATTGGATCCAAATTAATTCCTAAGGATTGACGTAATCACTCGCAAATCACATTCATCAATTTAATCAAGTTGTTCAATTCTACAATCTCTATTTCACGAGACATGATTCTTGAACGTTTGAGCTACTTTCACCAATTTTTTAAAAATTATATTTTAAAAGTGATTTTTAAAAAAATTGTAAATTAGTATTCGGACAACTTATTCAGAAATTGTTTGAAAACAGCTTCAGCCTTTTTGACCCAATATACATATGGTAAAAGTGATCAAAAGCTCTAAAAGTAATTTTGAACCGTCTAAAAACTGTCCCCAGTTGGGATATAAGACAAAGATATCTATTCAAAGGCTAGCACCATTCATACACACCCAAAATACTAAGATAGAAGGGACTTTGAATGATTTTACAGGGTTAGAATTGGAAAGAATTCAATGATATGAATAACAATAGCACATGGGACAGTTGGACAAGCATCTCTGATTGTAACTCAACATGGCTAATGAAAGGTTGGAAGAAGGGGTTGGCAAAAATATTATTGGGCAGATGGATTCAATCTATTTATAATATGATCATGTGGAGGGGACATGAGAGAACAGTGAAACCTGTCTCCTTTCACATGGAGAGTCATCTGGGATGAAGCCTTCTCTACAAATATCAAAGCTAATCTAATTAAAGAAAGTGACTTTAATGACTGACCTTTAACCTTCATTAAATTAAACTAAACAGTCTTTAAAATGCTTATTGTTTATTGATAACCATATAAAGGCTAAAAGAATTGGGCAAAAAAGCTAGGGAGGTTATTGGGCATGTATAGAAAAAAGGATTGGGATTAGATTAGATTTAGCCACTGAATCCCTTTCAATATAACTAGAAAGGAAAAAAGAAAAGAGACAGAGAGAGAGAGAGAGAGCTTTACTTATTAGAATTCACATATTGATATGAATAATACCATGAGTAAATGCAATAAGGTTGAGCATAAGCCAAAAACAATCACAGTTAAAATCAAAGCTCTAATGTTTCGCCGCATTTGATTTTCATTTTGAGTACAACTAATGATTCAGAAATAAATTTTACTTTTATCGCACATGAAGACACAAGTGCATCTTGGAGAACAAATATGAATGAATAATGGATAAATCGCCACCGATGATGGTTAATAATTGTAAATAGAATCATTCCGCTTCATTAATTAGATCTTAGAATAATTACATAGATGCAGCAAGATAAACTTGCATAAAATACCATTAAAAAAATGTGATAATTTCAACCGGTGCTTCAAAGGTCCTAATCAATTAATTTCGTCTATATTATGAAAATATTATCTAATCTATTTGTATTACATCAAATGCAGAATAAAAATGCCGCTGCAGTCAAAGGAGTAGTGATCTTGGTTGGAGGTTAACAAACAAAAGCAAAAGGGAAAAGAAAAAAAGAACACCAAACATTACAAAAAGGAGCACAGCAGCACCAATCTAATTCCAGAAAACATTATATTTTTTTATCTTCTATTAATTACGAATCAACCAATTTTCCTCCCTCTACTTAGTCCTTATTTATCAGGTAGTCAACAGAAAAAGAGAATGCAGCTCCAACAATTCATAACGAGAAAAGTGGGCCGGTTTCAACCTTCAAACTTCAATAGGCTTATTCTTCTTCTTCATCAATCAGATATTTAAAGGGTCCGCCTCTGTGTCCCTCTGCTTCAATGATGTCCAATCTTGTGGTCCTGCAATGTAAAACATACATATTCATGATACATACACTCATGATGGATAAATAGAACATAAGAACAAAACAAAGTATTCGTTCTTGGGTTTTGATTGTAAAATCAGAGAGAGTTCAGGACCTAAAATATAAATTTTATCAAGGTTATAATTAAAGCAAAAAACCAAATGTTGTCAGCTTCACATTTCCTACTGTGATAAGCATTGCAAATTTATAATAGACAGAGTCAAATTATGCTCAACCCTTTCTAAACTCGGAACCCAAACAGAAAGCAAGATTTCATAGCAACTACAAAACTTACTTGACTTTTGGCTCTCTGCAATCACCATGAGCCGCCTTTGCAAGATAGATGCCACAAAGAGAAAAATCGAGCACATGCCAAACATGACGGTGATGGGGAATGCATTAACCTTCAAAAGGAAAAGAATATAAATCAATCTTTAATAACAAAGTAAACTGTACTAGCAGTGAATTTTTGGAAGAGGGGGGAACTTTTGGGGTTGGGGGGGGATTTATCACTATGGTCAACGGTAGAACCCAAGAAAGGTACATCTCCAAAGATCACTCAAACGTTTTATGCAACTATATTGTGAACTTCTCTTATGGTACTTATTAATGGGTAATATAATCCTAAATTTAATGGCCAAAAGGACACAGAAAAATGGAAAAGAAACTTCATGGACTCACATTGTACAGCACAATGCACACAAAGATGTTCAGAGGAATGCGAAAGAAGTTCATTATGGTGCTTCTTGCCTCCTCAGGAATGTATTGTGACCTCATCTTCATAATGGATGGCCAAAATATCCCCACACAGGCTTCAAATGTGCAGAATCCAATAAGCTGGATACACCCGGAGAACGAGATGCTTGCACCTTTCACATAGGAAGGTGCCACCAAGAACTGTTCAAAATATGCAGTCTAATTTAGATATAACCACCACTATTTCCGCAACAATAATAATCATTTAAGTTCAAATGTTCAGAAGAGAATTGGGGAATCAGAATCCACACCATACATTTGTTACAATTGGAAGCAGAAGGGAGGCAGCAGAGATCACAAAAACAATCTGCATGTAGCTCTCAACTTTGGGGGAGGTGTGGGCCATCAGTCGAGATGCTATGGAGCTTCCCAACATTGAAGCCAACATGAATGTTGCGAAAATGAAACCGTGTGGAATGTCCTCATCATTTGGGCTCAAAGCAGGAGTCCAGAGGAACACAAAAGTGTACATTGAACCTTCAAATAGGGACTGAATGGCACCCAACAATGCGATTTTCTCATCTGATCCCCATAAAACATAATATTGGAAGAGCTTCCCAGAATATAGAAAAGAAACAACGATAGAAACGAAAAGAAGGAAAAGAAGAAGAAGAAGAAAATGGAAAACTTAATGAATATCATTTTATATATTGTCTTCTGGCCCAAGTGAGGGAAATATAAATATAGTCCATAACACAATTACTATAGCAATTGAATGTACAAAACATAGCAGGGACACAAGAAGCACAGGATCAGCCGCCATTTGATGAATGACCCCCTTGAAAAACCTTCCAGGACAAAGTCAATTGCACAGAAGATGAGACTCAATTTATCTGACACTTGGAAGTAGTTCACGTAAGCAACCAAAAGAACTTTATAGAGTCTACAGGCTGTAATCACCCAAGCATGTTCAATTTTTTTTCCTTTTTTGTTTTTATTGGCATTATGAGCACCAACAAGACACTAGTCTTTAAGGCTACAATAAACGAAGCAAGGTCTATTATTAGATAAAGCTATGTAACCTAGGTGGCCAAAAAAAGACTGCTATCCAGTGTTGGTCCTACCAAAGCAGTCTCTGGAGGAGTGAGCTAGATATAGTCCGAAAATTCTATACTACACAAAGTAACCCCTATCAAGACTTGAACCTGCACATTTGCACTTGACGGCCCAAGACTTTTACCATTGCACCACACATATCCTAGGAGGCATTAAACAATAAAGAATCTACTCCCCAGACCCCGCATGCCACAAGGATTGAGATTTGGTAGCTTAAGCAATAAACATTTATATGAGCTTGTATAAGGATATTTATAAGACAAATTCCATCAGAGAATTATCAAGTAAAAGAACATAGAATGATCTTAGAGATTCACCAGAAGCAATAGCTACAGCAGCACCCTTAAACTGGGTGAGCAAGTCCTTATTTTCTGAAGGGTCTCCATAATTTTCAGTCCATGTCGATAATATAACTGCCATGCCAATAGCAAGAAAGACTGCAGCAGCGTCAAATGGAGCAACAGGGCCAAAATCTAGAGTATCAACTAGAATATTGCCAAACAACCCAGATATAATGGCAATTAGACCATTGCCAAAAAATATTGCCTTAGAGAATGTTAGTGATAGCCATTGTTGTTCGAAACCCCTCTGCACAAACCAAAGTGGCCAATTAGATAAAAAACAACAAAACTGAGAAGATAAATCTCAAAGCAGAAAACAACTCCATAAGTCAAGTAGGCCTTGAGGAGTTCAAGTAAAAAGCAACGCAGTAATTGTGGGGAATAAGGAACATATAGTTGAGAACTTTTAGCATTCAGAGGATGGATGAACCTGCCGGCAAATCAAGGGCAGAATGGTGAAACCCTCACCTTATTGTGTTCTGCAATGAGCCACGACTCAAAAGCGGAAAACAGCAGAGAAGTGGCAATACCCCCCAATATTCGTCCCAACATTAAAACTTTGTACTGAGGAGAATGTTTAGTGATGCAGCTCATTATGTACGTTATGCAGTAAGTAACACATGCCCTCTTCCGACCCCTGAATTAATGGTACAAAATATTAGGAACCAATCATTTGGTCAATAAAGACTGATGGATAAATCAAATCAATAGAAGATCTTACTGTTTATCAGCGAGAGATCCAACAATTGTCCCAAACAACATAGAGGAACCAAAACCAGCTATAAAGAGTTGTCCAATCTCTCCCTTCCCAAAACCATACTGCTGATAGAGGAAGTAGACATAAGGACCCTGCAACCAATCTCCGGCTATTGCCACAAACATTCTAATCAGTCCAGAAAAAGAAAAGAAATGAAAATTGCAATTAAAAAAAAAAAAAAAAAGGTAACCCTGACAATCTCCTTGAACTAAAGCAGTCGACGGGGATTATGATTATTGTCTATTCATACACTTTTTTTTTCCCTCCAGAATATATCTTCACTTAATTTGATTCCACCCTTCCTGGCAAGTTGCCAGGAACCAGCACCACAGAACCAATAACGAAGTTCAGTTTAGCACATAGTGGCATCAAGAAGCAGAAAAGCAACAAGCATTCTTTCAAAAATAAAAAGGTAAATGCCAGGAGTAACTATATGTCAGAAAAAAAAAATGAAAAAGAAAAGGAGATCAAGCTCACATTGCAAACAGAATAATTAGATAGTGGCCCATCCCAAGCAATCCAAACCTCTGTCTGGTAGCCGAGGAATTGTAAGTATAGTTTCTTATTAATAAAAAAAAAATTCAACATTTTGAATCTTAGACTTTCAATACTAGGAACCCGAGAAAACAAAAAAAAAACTCCAATCAACTAAGCCTGACACAGCGATTTGGCTTACTTGAATTGAGTTCGTTTTTTTTTTTTTTTTTTACGTCAAGCAAAACAACATAAAACGCATCAATCTGTTTTCTTTTCAATTTGCATTCCTTTCTCAGCAACCAAACCAAAGGCTAAGAGACACGAGTTAGTTAATTCCAAATCTTCAATAAACCGAACCACCC
>JAESVK010001274.1:384031-399579 GCA_017140935.1 Hamamelis virginiana
AACAAAACAACCCTTTTTTGCGAGCCAAATAAAAGCCCAGATCGAAAAGAGAGTAACGTTATTGACCTCATTTAATAATCTCCAGAAGGAATTACAAAAAACCCAGATCCAATTCACATCAATAAACAATATGAATCGGGACATTACAGTCATATAACCATATATGTGCAGAACTCAGATGAGAGAGGGGATGAAAAATGTCGGATCTAAAGCATACCCATCATGAGAGAGTAGATGAAGAGGTAGTTGTTCTTGAAGGCATTGAAAGCAGAGGATGTATTGATGCGATCTCTGCTGGTTTTGCTCAGCTCCACTGCTGCCACCACTGCCCCTAGTGCCCCGAACACCAACAAATAGAACACCTCCATTTGCCTTTCAGATTGATCTCAACTCGCAGACAGAGAGAGAGAGAGAGAGAGAGAGAGAGGTATAAATACGCTAAATTAGAAGCTGTTAAAATGGTTTATACGTCGTCACGAAGTGATCATGGCCATTATAGATGTAGGTAGGTTGATTTGTAAATAGTACATGCAATAACGTCAGGTTTACGATTTCCCGGGAAAAGTCCGGCTACGACGAGAGCGCCCCAACGAAAATTTCCAATTATTCTTTAATCTATTTCCGGCATGCAATATATTTATCTCGTTTTGTAATTTTCCTTGGTTTAAATTATTTGAATAAATACAGTAAAAAAATATAATAAAATGAAAAATTATTCAATAGTATGTGAGTATAAAGCTTTATACCATAAGACTCAATTTTACATCTTGAGATCCCTAAAATGAAACTTAAGACTAATAGATATATAATTTTGAAATGAAAATTGATATTTAAAATATATATATATATATATATATATATATATATATTCCAAAAATATATCTCAAATGATGTTAGAATGAATCATTTATCTTTTTAACAAATTTTCTCATCGATAATAAATAAAATATTATGATTTATCTGGAATACTTTTTTGAGATAATTTTTTTGAAAATATAACATTACTATTACTATAATAAAATAGGCCAACAGATATAGTTATACTTGTTGAAAGATTTTATCATAATTTGATAAATGAGAGAATATCACAATTTGATTGAGTAATTAAATTATGCGATATATATATATATATTGAAATGATCTAGTGAGCTACAGCCGACTTTAACTAAAATTAATTAAGAAATCGAAGCCATTGTTTTTATTTTTTTTCTTATTGAATCATGTATTAAATAAAAAGAAATTTAATAGCTTGGATTTCTTAACTGATTTTATTAAATTCAAATATAGTTGACTAGATTACTACTATATATAGATATATACACGCGCACACAAAAATGAATCACTCAACATATGCTTACATAACCTTATGTACAAAATCTTTTAAAGCAACTCCAACAATGAAATGCAAAGCTCCATATTAGACATTTTGCCTAACTAAATTTACAAATAAGCTCTCGAATAAAAAGGCAATTTATCATTACAAATAGAGAAATACAATAGAATGACATTTTTTTTTTCCCTTGTCAACAAAGGGAAACGGGTATTCAAATCTTTCAAGCTCATTCCGTATACCCATATTAGGAGGGGATAGAAACTGTAACGAGTTAAAACTGAAACCTTCGCTTCATGATACATGAATTTTAGCCAACTCATCTAATAGATGGATGTATAACATTCATCATCTTAAATGGACACAAAATCTAAAATATGAGCATTCATAAATTCTTAGAATTAATCCCGTCCAATCAATTAAGATGATGCCTCTTTTTCCGGCCACGTTTAAGATTATGAATTTGAATATAAGGATGCCAATTAGTTGAGGTAGAAAGTGGTATAAATAGCATTGCTCTATATTTTTTTTTTTCAAGATTTCCAATCTCTATTTTGCGCAAACTAACGGGCATTTTTTTTTAAAAAAAAATTAAGAACTCTACACTAAAATTCGAACTTTAGGAGACCAATTATACAATTCCTTCAACAATTTTATATTCACTCAACCTTTTGCTGATTCCACTCATACTCGGCCATTTTCTGTTGGGGTCAACACTGATATCAATCTTTAATCCATTGATTGATTGTAATGCATAAAGCAACTTTATAAAAAGAGGAGAAAAGAAAAGAAAAGAAAAGAAAAGAACAGAAGAAAGAGGCCGGACCTTTTAGATTTCTTCCCCAAGAGCTCTATAGTTGCTTAGGAGAGTTTAACTGGTTTATAAAAGAAACCCCTTTGGAGATGAAAGGAGACAAGTCATTAAAAGAAATCCATTTGAGAATGAAAGGAGACAACTCGATCAACAAAGGATTAGTAATGTCCTAGACAAGGTTTTCAGCAAAGGATAATCTTCTTCAACAAAGGATTTCTAACCAAACAGAGAAATCCTCCACTAAAAGTAGAAGTTTAGTGCAGCAAAAGTCGAAAGAGTTGAAGTTTTAAGGTAGGTGCATTAGCAAGCAATTGGTTATATTCTCCATGATTCCATCCCTTACTCCCTTCCCCAATGACCCATCATTACAAGTAGTGCAAAGAGAGTTCCTTGAAACTAATTGAGAGGGCTGTGAAACTAAAGCAAAATTTACAGGCAAGGCCTAAATACACATCTGTAATCATTCCATCCTATTCTCTAACATGACAACTGATACTCCGTACTTAATTACTAATAAAAGTAACTAATATGGCTAACTCAGTTCGCCATCAATGGCAGCACTCTATTTTAATTAAGACAGAGAAGGGACCATATTTATGCGGGGGCTTCTGAATTGTGATCAATTCTTAAACCTCTTGACATCCTGTACGGCAGCATTTGTAAACAACCCAACATCAACTGCACCACACACCATGTGATATCCACGCTTCTTCATCTCATCAGGCCTATCATGCGGCATTGCAAATCCAGCCAAATACGCACCGCCACCGCCATTTCCAGCTGTCCTCATCCCCAATACCGCCTTCTCCGCCACCCTCATCATCTCCACCACCTTCTCGTTCCCAGGATCCCTCAAGTATCCCATGCTCCCACTCAGATCCAACAGCCCCATCATTATGCAGTCCACTCCATCAACGGCTGCGATCTCTTCCACATTCTTAACACCTTCCACGGACTCCACCTGGCACATGATCAGCAACTCCTCCCCGTAGTTCTGCAGATATTCTCCATCGATGCCGTATTTGGAAGCCCTCACCACCGGATGCGCCGCTCCGCGAACTCCGGCCGGCGGATATCGACAGTACGATACAGCTTTTTTTGCCGAATCTGGAGTGTCGATCATGGGGAACATAATCCCTTGTGGACCCAGATCGAGGACTTTCTTAGCCCACGTGGGGCAATTCTCCGGCAGCCGGAGGATGGCAGGAGTTTGGGCGGCGGCGAGGGCGCGGAGGCAAGTGAGGGCGTCGGAGATGCCGCCAGGGCCGTGTTCCATGTCGACGACGACGAAGTCGTAGCCGGCATAACCGGCTATTTCGGCGAGGGTTGGAGAGAAGCTGAGTAAAAAGAGACCGTAGAGGGTTTCGCCGTTGTTGAGACGAGCTTTGAGGGTTTGGGAAAGGGAGGTGGTGAGTGTGGCCATGGTTGGACTTGGGCACCTGGATTTCAGGCGTAACCGTGACACTGAGATAAAGTGGAAATCTGATCAAATAGAAGAAAAATCTGATCCATTTATCCATCCTAGTAATGGAGCCCATGCATGGATGGTTGGTAACTCTTCGTCTTTTGTTTTGTTTGGACGTAGGCATCAGTAATAATTGTAACAAAACTCTAACCGAAGCCCTCCAACCAACATATGTGGGTCGGACCTTCTGACGGTGGCGGACACCAATACTCGATCCTACCAACCAACTAGGCTGAGGTTAGAGTGGCCAGTGGGTTCGACCTTACATCTTGTGAGTAAACAGAAAATTTTTCCCCCCCTTTTAACATAGGTATCCTACCCCTATTCAATTGATATTTGGGTTTAAATTAATATCTAAGAAGGGACAAAATCACTAAACTCCGTCCATTGTGATAGTATGATAGTCGCGATATCATGTTTCCATTCTAGTTTCATGAGGCATGGTTGATTAAGGACCCCAACAATGCTCTAATTGGAATGCGTCTTACAATTATCCAATGAACCACCTGCAACTATCACGTCAGCACTTCAATGAACCAATAACTAATTGCATATGTGATATGTCAACATATGCTTATCACAAACACACAAATGAATATAAACTTAATCCACACACTTCTCAAAAAGGTATCTAATGTATAGAACAATGGTTAAGCTTGTAAGAGTGAGTTAGTATATCTCTTAAATCAGTTGCTACTGTCTCCCCTTCTGTAGGTCCAATGCCGAGCTAGATAGAGGGGCGGCTGGCTGACAGCTTGAATTAGGATGCTTGGACTCTTTTTCATAATGGGGCGTTTTGAGTAAAGACAGGAAAGAAAGGGGAATTTAATTTCTAAAAACAGATATAAAAGTTAGTGAAATTTAACAAATTAGAAAGAATTAAGTAGAGAAATCAGTGAATGGGAATTAAATTGAATCAATAAAAAAAAGAAAAAGAAAAAGGGAAGACGCCCTGAATAGAAACCAAGTCCTGAATGAACATTATCGTTTCTTTATGGCCTGCACACAGAAACAGAGCACAAAACAGACCCCCTTGCACCCAGAGAAAAAGACAAATCTCTTTAACAAAACATCCATTATTTCCCACATTTTCATTCGCTCCAGTACTTCTCATCACCATCTTTATTACCATCCTTCTCATCATCAGAGCCCTCCATCAAACTCATCTTGAATTTCTTCACATCCTCCACAGCAGCACTCCTAAACATCCCCACATCAACTGCACCAGACACCATGTGATACCCACGCACCCTAAGATCCTCTGGTGTATCATGCGGCATAGCAAACCCAGATAAATACGCACCACCTTTCCCAGCTTTCGATCCCAGCACACCCTTCTCTGCTACTCTCATCATCTCTCTCACCTTCTTGTTCCCCGGGTCCCACAAGTACCCCATGCTGGCACTCAGATCCAATGGCCCCATTTGAATACAGTCCACCCCATCAACGGCCGCGATGTCTTCGACCTTCTTCACGCCTTCTTCCGATTCAACCTGGCACATAATCAGCAACTCCTCCTCGTAATTACTCAAATACCCTGCATCTATACCGTAATTCGATGCCCTCACGACCGTATGGGCGGATCCACGAACTCCGGCGGGAGGAAACCGACAATACGATACGGCCTTTTTCGCCAATTTTGGACTATCGATCATCGGAAACATGATGCCTTGTGGGCCCAGATCGAGGGCCTTCTTCGCCCAGGTCGGACAACTCTCCGGCAGCCTTAGAATGGCGGGAGTTCCTGTGGCTCCGAGGGCGTAGAGGCAGGGGAGGGCATCGGAGATGCCGCCGTGACCGTGTTCCATGTCGACAACGACGAAATCGTAACCAGCAAGACCAGCGATCTCAGCGAGGGTGGGAGAGAAGCTGAGGAGGAAGAGGCCGTAGAGGGTTTCGCCATTGTTGAGACGGGACTTTAGGGTTTGGGGAGTTGAGATGGTGTCTGTGACAGAGAGATCGGAGGTGGCTTTAGAGGATCTGAGAGGAGTGAGGTTTGAGGAGGAGGAGAGAGTTTTGAGGGTCAGAAGTGATTTGGAGAAAGGGGCAATTGCAGAAGAAGGGAGGTTTAGGGTTTTATAGGGAGGAAAAGACGGAATTTTTCTGAGAGTTGAGAGAGAGGAGGTGGTGGGACAGTTGATTGTGGCCATGGTGCGGGACTTTTTGAGGTCTTAGGGATTATGGGAGGCTATATATATATATTTTTAGGTGCAGGTGGGCACGTGCAAGGGGCACTCCAAGTTGCAAGATATTCAATTAACCCCTCAAAACATCATAGATTTGGCAACTTCTGACTACAATAAATGACGGATCATATGAACTATTATTGAATATAAGAAAAAATAAGCTAGTCCAAAGAGTTTATAAGATTGAATACAGGGATCAAAGATTGATGTTATGATAGGAAAATAAAGGCGATACATCCACCGAACCAACGATGTTGACGTATATATTACTCAATACATCCTGCGAATTATCATTAATAAACTGTCTCAAGTGTGTTTGATTATGAAATTTGTAAGTGAATATTCTTTTTTCAAAATTAAATTCAATAGAATCTTCTGCATGGGAAAATACATAACCACTGAATGATTTGAGAACACACCTGGACTCCAAAACTGCTGCCTAAGGCAGAGAAGATCGATAAAATTAGAATCCTGCTTAAATGCGCCATGAATACTATCTCAATCTATTAAAATGGCAATACAATTCATTCTTTTGGGCTTAGAGCTTCAAAGAAGCTCTTGCCATAGCCAGAGCACCCTCATAGCTGTGATTTCCACCAATAAAGCCACTCATATGGACAAACACACAACCAGGGATTCCTGCCTCCTTCGAAAGTTCTTCATCTCTCAGACCACGCCACTGAGATGGGAGAGCCTTCCGGCTCTCAAATTTTTCAGGAGACACTGCCACTGCCTGCACTCGCCAATGTTTGCTCCTGTCATCCTGCAATTTGTAGTGTAACAATTACATTGGGAACCTTCTCTCAAAGAAAATTTGCAATTAGAAGACTGACAACATATATGAAATAAATTGGCGAAGAAAAAATGAAGATAGAAGAGTTGCATGGGTAAATATATCATTTTTCTTTTCAGTTGACAGATATTTAGTAAAGAAAGAGGAGAATAAGGAACAGAAAGCCCCATTACAGACCGTAAGGATAGCTGAAGACACATGCTAACCAAAAAGCTCACAGCTTAACAGTCGTTGTAGTGTCACATCCTCCTAAAACCCTTAAAACAGGGAACCTCCTACGCCTAATTGAACGAAGTATGCCTCCGCATATCAATTAAAAAAACCTCCCTTCAAAAAAAATTCTGAATTTCTGTCCTTCCAAATTGGTCAAACCATCTAAAAGTAAAAAACCTAGAAACTTTTTCTCCTGGTCCAAAGTGCTAGAACGCCGACACACATGAAGGTCCCCCGAACACCAAAACTCCCTTCGCATGCACATATTCTCATAAATGACATTTTATACCCAAGAAAAACGTAGTTGTTAGTTTGCTTTTTAGTTGCATGCAAAAAACTCCAAGCTTTCTTGTCTAGGATGTAACAATGATGTGAAAACATTTGCTAGTTACAACCTAGTAATGCACAAACATGTGGAATCTCCATTAAGAGCCCCCCAAAAAAAAAAAGAGAATGAAAAAATGGTCGAAGATCAAATAGAATACCTGATAAAGAACATATATAATGGGAGGGCTAATCTTCATCTCCTCCTCAAGCTCAAATAAGTGAAGCTTCCACTGTAGGTCAGATAAAATTAATCAGCATCTTTCAAACTTCAGAGGACATATTTGATGTAAATAGTTTTCACTTTTCACTAAGCCATAAATAAAGCATATTCACATGATAAATTAAAATAATAAATTATTATAAGATGATGACCTGTCTGAAGTAGCACGCTTTTCTTCAAGAATAATTAAAACCAAGATAAGATGGCAAAGTGAGCGAAATTTGCAACATCTGGAGGTAATTTTCTACTTTATTAAAGATTACTTAGAACATCCAAATGTGAACAAATGAATTTTATTTTATTTTTTTAAGAATGGAGGGTACTGGAAGGAACCCAAACTGCTGAAACTTGTTACTTTGGTAGAGTCGTAGTGTCGAATAACTTCTCCCAGAAGACCAGCAGCTCTCTTTGATTCTATAGCAGACAACTCATTTTATATTTTGGTTCATACATTCAGGGTCATTGTCACAAAACATAATGAAGAGGGACCATATAGACAGGCTAATTATCATGACAGTTTGGGCTCCTCTACTGTAAAGCTCCATCCGCTAAGTTCCAGTACCTAATTATTTCTAGCCATGTCAAAGGGGAAAAAGGACAAGAATCCACCATCTGAAGTGTAAATTTAGCTTATCAAGCGGCAAACATTGGAGTCTTAGCCACCTCATTTGCTTACCATTTTCAAGAGATTCTTGAAAAGTTTTCCAACTATCTAAAGCATTTGAAGATGAAAGTTTTCCTCCAAATGAATGTACATAGTAAATATTTATTGATTCAGATTACAGCAGCAAACATCAGATTGCTGGTAGGTCCAGATAAAGATCTAACAAGGTACAGCAAAAAATTATAAAGAAGAAACACTCAAATCTAGAATAAAGAAAAATCACAGTTGTAAGCTGGATATGGTAAACAGAATTGGAATTGGATACAAATATGAAGCATCTTAACACTGGAGCTAATAATATAGAAGAACAAAATTGCTACTTACAGGGCAAAATGTAGTCAAAACCATAATTTCTCCACTAGGATCAATATCTCCTCTTGCTGCCAGACACTCCAGAACAATTGATCGAGCTGGTAACCATGATTTTACATAATAGCGGACACTCTGTATGTGGAAAATCATTGTTATAATATAAATCTAAAAATAAATAATAAAAAACTACAAACTCTTTAGAATCTTCTATCATTTGAACTTCAATTTTGGGCTGCCAGCACAGATTTAGAAGAACATTCACATGGAGGTGTTTGAGACCACCCCAAATAATAATAATAATAATAATAATAATTTTTTTAGAAAGCACCAGAAGAATGAACTTATGCCAATCCAGATATGTCCAAGAAGACTCACATCTAAAAACTCACTGCCGGCCAGGGTCATTGCTCGGTGAAAGGCCTCATTCTCCTTCTCAGATGACTGATCAGGATCCATCCAATCCAAATTCAACCTTCCAACTCTTGAAGACAAGTTTGTATTACTCACATATCTTGGAGGCTGGTCTGTGTCATACTGATTAATTCCATTGTCAATTGCATCAATTGCCTGTTACAGGTATACAAAAATGTTTAGAAATAATTTATTTCTACTACCAGTACACATAATGAGCTGGATCAACAAGAATTTGAAGAGCTGAACCAAATGGATGTCTAAATAAGAATGCATAGCAATTATAGTTATAAAAATAACCACACAAGGGTTAAAAAATGGTCTCAAGAATTAAAAGAATTAATATAGAACAGCAAGAACTTTGCACAATCTTCATTGCATATCATTGATAATCAATCATCATCTCAGGTTTAACAGCCCAGGATGCCACTAAGAACCTATGTGTATAGTGCACAACATCCACAAAACTTCAGAAACTAATTCCAAGGTTCCAGGGCAGATCATAAAAATCCTCAATCCTGATATTCCAACTAAGGTTGCAGTGGATATGAAGCTCCAAAATAAGTTGTTTTACCCAAAAGGCACATATTTATGTTCCAACCAAAAAGGAGGTGATAACTTGTGCTCAAAACCATAAAGTGGACATTCTACCGATTGTCTCACATATTTAATAATTTATTGATACCCCCAACCCCTCCCCCGCCACCTCCCAAACAAGAAAGGGGGTTGGGATAAGGGGGGACTCTACCACTGCACCATTTATCCTCCTTATCTGCTATCACTACCACATCTCCAATCAAATCAAGCCACTAACAGTGTACTCTTTACTTTTTCTGTGCAACTAACCATCACCAATATAGATCTGTCATCATGTCATATAAGCTTCTAGAAACAAAAAGCAGCAGCAGTTTTGGCATAAACAAGGGAACAGAAAAACTAATATTCTTATCTTATGGATATTAGCATTCCAATTAACCACACACCCACTTTGATGTGCACATATATACATATATCTGTTAATATATTTAATTAAATCCATAATGCCTTATTATTTTTGTATGGGGTTGACAACACAAATCATGCCCCAGCCATTTCAGCATCTTAAGACAATTTTTTAATTTAATCCGTATTTTATATCTAAAATCCATAATTTTTGAAATATTTTTAGTAGATAAATTAAGGCACACAAACTATACAGATCTTCTCTTCTCCGGCTCTTGTTTGAAGCTCTGCTACTTAATTCTTCAATTAAATTTGCTACCATTCCTTTTATTTGTCATCACTCAAGACTAGAAGCATACTGTAAACATAACCAAGGCAACAAAAACAGAAAAACAAAGCCTTTAATCAAAGGAAAATTGTAGTACAAACATATGTCAGACATCGTACAACATCTACAGATATGTGTGCGTGTGCACATGCGCATACATGCCACATGTAAAAGAGCGAATGCATGAGTTGTTCATGAATGTTCCCATCAGACTTCCTCTCAAACCAACTGAAAATAGTATCACATGAGATTTTGACGTGATTTAAAACCATGCAGCACTGTTATATCAATTTGGGTGGGTAAAAATGTGCAAAATAGGTACTGAAAACCCAAATTTAGAGGTAGGAAGCAATGGAAGAAACAAAGCCTTAAATTTTTACTCGGAAAATGATAGGAAGAAACGGTTTAACAATATCCATGGCAGTGGAAAATGAGGAGGAAAAACTATTTTTAACAGAGGTTGAAAAGAACCCAAACAAATAAATATTTAGAACCTAGTACCTCCATGAAGCTTCTGTAGACGGCCAAAAATAACCGATGCACATCCGGATGTTCTTCATCAAGCTGAAGTTCCTTTGCAATTATCTCCTTGCCAAAATGCTAGAAGAAACAAAAATGCAAATTAGACTGTACATAGCAACATGAAATGCAATAAAATCAATGGTTAATTAACTGAAAATCGGCGTTTGCTGAACTTTGAAAGCAAACACTTCATAAACCAATCAAAAGATAACATAGCACGTCGAACTGTAAATTAAAACCCAAAATGAGCTGGTATAGGCACAATATTACCTTATAAACAAGACCAGCACTACTAAGCTTGGTAGAGAAGCCGTTCCCAAAAACCTCACCGAACCCTTTCTGGTGATGATCATACCGATCCCGACTTGGATCATACACGCCCCCGACATCAAGCACAGCATCAAGGCCGTCCAACACCTGCAACCTCCAAATGAATTTAAACATGACCACCACATAGAATACAAGCGACTATGAGCTTACGCTCCGTTTGGTTTTCAAGAAAGGACGGTAAAATAACTAAAAACTCGGCATCTACAACCGTCAATTTAAACCCCGAACTGTTATAGTTAGATTTCAAAATAACTTTTCTTTTCATTTCCTGCGATTTCGCAGCAACCAAACGGAGCATAACAAAAAATGTTTGAGGTTCCGAACCTGAGAGTCTCGGGTCCGAACGATTTCGGCGCCGGAGAACTTGTCTGTGAGGCGAATCATGAAGCAGCCCAGAGCTTCGTCGCAGTGGAAGCTTCCGTTGTGAGTGCCGACTCGCTTTACAGCGGCGTTATTGGGCGAACCAGTGGAAAAAGCGGAAACCCTAGCAGTCGCCATGAGAGGCAGAGTGTGGTGCCTTTGAAAGTTGAATAGCCTCTGGTTCAAGCCTCTTACGACTGCTAACATTCCTCGGCGGGTTTCTTACACTGAAAACCGTATTCTATATCGGCTAGTTATAAACTTATAATTGGACCGTGAACTTCCTTATTTTATTTTCAAAAATTTCTCCATTCATCATCAACGTGTCTAACTCACCTCAACTCGTGCTTTTACCATGAGAAATCTTTAATTTTTTCCTTGTTACACGTAAAGTATATCATGTCTTTTTTTTTTTTTTTTTTTTTTTTTAAGCAATAATTTATTGATCCAAAGAGGGCATAGCCCTAAAGAATAAAGAAAGCAACCGAGACCACAAAAACCTACGGAAAAATGGACAGCACCTCCCCTAAAAAGGGGCAAAAGCTAGAACAACCTGCCTAAAAAACAGAAACAACAGAACCAAATGACCAAACCACCAATAAGCCCACAGCCCGAGCACCAGCAACCCACAAAAAGACAAGCACAAAAGCCCACAGCCCGGGCACAAGCAACCAAACAAAGGATTACATCGAAGACCCTCTACTGAATATATCAGTAGAAATTCCCCAGTTATCACTAAGAACCCGGTTCCTATTGTTATCCTCAATATTTTTAAACTCAAAACCCTACATTTAACATCAAATTTTATACTATTAATAATAGATGTAGGGGGAGAGTAAGAATTTTCATGCACTCTCCGGTTTCTCTCTCTCCATATGTGATAAATAGTAGCCGCCCAACTCAGTTTTTTGACCGTTTAAGAGAAAGATCTCTGCTTAGAAGAGGAAATAGCCCAGATAAGCTCGTTTGCCCACACTCTAGGAGTCCGTTTGATGTTGCAGAGGAGAAAAATTGCTTGCCAGATCTTAGTTGTGAAACTACATTGGAAGAATAAGTGGTTTCTGGTTTCAATGTCTCTCCTACAGAAAACACATGTTGCATCATTGACAATACCCCATTACAGCAATTTGTCCATTGTAGTAAGTCTGTTTGTGATACCCAACCAAAGAATAAAACTGTGTCTTTTAATGGCAAAGGAGAACCAAACACAACTGTACCAGTCCTCTTCTGGAAGCTGACCTCTGATCTTATTCCAAGCAGAAGAAATAGAGAAGACCCCATTTTTAGCTTCTTTCCATATTACTTTATCCTCAATATCCACAACAGGATCTGGCATTCCCATTTGAAACTGTCTAAGCTCAAGAAAATCAAAGGATATTGTAACAGGCCAGTTCCATTTCCCCCTTTCAATCACAACATCAACCTTTGCTAGACTAAAAATCCTAGCATCGTATATAATACGATCACCAAAATACTGCGAGATAGGACCATAAGGAAGCCAATTATCATGCCAAAGGAAGGTATTCATACCATTACCAATGATATGGGATATAAGAGGTCTTACAAAATCTCTCATGCTGAGAATCTTCCTCCAACTCCAAGAACATTCAGAAGGGGTTTTAACAGTCCAAAAACTCCTCCCTCTCAACAAGAACTGTTTAACCCAAGCCACCAAAATAGATCCTGAACAGGCAAACAGATTCCAGATATGTTTAACAATAGAAGCTCTGTTCCAGTCTTCAATTCTTCTCAGCCCAAGACCGCCTTCTTGCTTTGGATTACATACTGACATCCAACTTACTTTAGCCCCACTAGCTTTAGTAGCTTCACCCTTCCAAAGAAAAGAACTGAATAATTGGTCAATTTTTCTAATGATGCTCTTGGGAAGAATAAACATATTACACCAATAGACTTGAATCACATAAAGAACAGAACTGAGAAGTTACAATCTTCCAGCATAGGATAATCTTTTATTAGTCCAAGAATTGATTCGAGCATCTATTTTTTCCAGAAGAGGTTGACAATCATAAGCCTTAAGCTTTGTCGAGACAAGGGGAACCCCAAGATATTTAACTGGAAGCTTGCCTTCTTTGACACCCAAAATATTCTTAATACACTCTTTTTCTTCCTCAGGAATGCCAGCACAAAATAACAAACTCTTAGAGTAGCTGACCTTCAAACCAGAGAGATTTTCAAAATAGTCCAGAGAATTCTTGAGGATAGAAGCCGACTTAGTATCTCCATAAGCAAACAAAAACAAAATCATCAGGGAAGCACAAATGGGACAGCTCCAGCTTACCACACCGAGAGTGGAATTTGAAATCATCAGATTTTGAAGCTTTAAAAGAGAATTCTAGAAAAAACTTCCATGACTAGAACAAAGAGATAAGGAGACATGGGATCGCCTTGACGAAGACCTCTTTCACCAGCAAAAAATCCCTCAAGATTTCCATTAAAAGCAATAGAGAACCTGGGGGAAGTAATACATGCTCTAATCCAATCAATCATTAATCTGGGGGTCCCTAAAACTTCCAACAATGCAATCAGAAAATTCCACCCAACTTTATTAATATTAGAGAATTTAATAATATTTTATCCTGCACTCGAACAAGTCGTCCATGTAATCCGAATAAGTCATCTGTGGCTCAGGATATTAGTAGTGAGTGGGAGTCGAACCTAAGACCAAGAGACTTGGTACGCCTTTAGCCCTATTTGTTCAACCAATAAGGCAATAAGCCACCCACCCTTGGAATCATTAGTATGAATCTCATCCTATATAAATAAGTTAAACTAGTAATAAATTGTGATTTCAAGAGCTAGGCTTCATGGTATTTTCATTTTATTGGTAGTCTTAAAGATATGTAGGACAGTTAAAAAAAATTGAGCTACTCGAGCTTGATTAAATGATTATTTTGGAATAAGGATTGATTGTCTTAACTCTTCACTTAAAAATTAATTTAAAAATATGATTTAAATTTGATATTTTTTCTTATGAGAGAGTTCAAATAGTTTAATAATTTCAAGTATTATTGAGTTTGTCAAGTTGAATAATACTTTTCTTGACTTTAGTTTGATAAATTAGCAAACTAAAAAAATATAAATTGGTTTGCAATTGCATATACTGTACTAAATAATGTCATAGAGGTGATCAGCAAATGAACCGAGCAAAGCCATCTTCAACCATAAATAAAATATGGGAGCATAATCACTTTGCTCTTTAGAGATTGAGGTAGCTAATGATACATCTCTTTAGTGCAAATGCATTCCATTCAATAGATTGTAATGGGCTAAATCCTAGCATGAATTACAATACAAGTTGTTTTAGATTAACTCAATTATAAACTACTTCAAAGATTATTCATGAGACAAATAAATTAAAGAGTAATGATCTAATCAGCTAATGTTGACTTAGATCTAAGTCCAGCTAAGCATTTATGGCCATTAAATCATCCCATCACTTAAAAAAGCTTTTATTCATGAGATGATGCAACGTCCATAAGTCTTAGCTAACTTAGATCTAAATCAGCATTAGCCGACTAGATCATTTCTAACAAATTAAATTCAATATAAATTTTAGCTCTTTAATTTTGTGCAGCCATATGAATTCCTATGCAACCTTATTCCTTATTCGAGTTAGCTTTAGCTCCGTCTAAAATTTAAAAAATGTTACTAGACACGTCAAAACTTCGATCATCTCTTCCATACCGAATGGTATATAACAACTAATATAAAAATATTGTATCTACATAACATGTTTAAATAGTTGATACAATATGTTACAGCAACAATTATGTCAATCAATTAATATTGATCATGTCATCAAATATGGTTCTAGATGCCTATAAAATTAAAGAATATTGTTCCACAGATAAAAACTTTGGTCATGTCTCATGCACCCAATGACATAGTAATTAATATAATATTATCACATAAATATAATACATGTGATTGATGTATATATTATATTGAACTCATCAGTTGATAGCATTTCAAATGGTATGTTATTTGAGGTGCCAATTGTCGTCGATAAAATTTGGTATTGACACTCAAATAAATTATTCCAATAGTGTGCCGTTAGGGATGCTAAATTTGACAATGACATATATAGTTGTCAAATTTGACACCTCAAATGTTAAATACCATTTGCACTATATCAATTTTTTTTTCTTCGAAAGTAAAAAATGCAAAAATATAACATTGATGCATTGGAGTACATACGTGCCGAATTTTGGCATTGATGCCATTTGGTGCAATTTGAAGTACCAAATTTTGAGAATGAATTTTGCATATCAAATGGAAAATGGATTTACTGAACCAAATATATATATATA
>JAESVK010001274.1:399589-455052 GCA_017140935.1 Hamamelis virginiana
AAAAAACAGGGATTCTACCAAGGCAATTTCTAAAACTGACAAGGTGGTATAAAGAGAGAGAGAGAGAGGGAGAGAGAGGATAAGCAACACACATTCATCCCCTGAAGCTCTCTGTAATCAAGACCGCGAAAACCACAATGAATCCAACTTTACTTTCCTCTCCAAAACCCAAATTTCTCTTCCCTGAAAATTTTTGCATCACATCTCCAACCTGCAAAACAATCTTCAATAGATCTCCTTCTTCAATCCCTCGAACTGTGACTATCAAATGCAGCAGCTCAGAACAGAGTGGAACTGGTAATCTGAAGGACGCACTGTCTGGCTTGGTGGGCGAGCGAGTAGATGAACTCTTGAAAAGAGAAGAGAATAAGGAATTGTTCGATGAGTTGGAGAAGGCATCACAAAGAGTAGAAATGGCGAAGAAAGAGCTCGCGGAGATCGAAAAACAAGAAATCGAAGCAAAGAAGTTGAGTGATTACGTTAACCAGCTCGAAAGCAGAGCATCCGAGGTCTGTGTTACTTCCCTGATTACCGTTTACAGTGTCGTTTTCTGTGTTAAGAATGATTGAATGTTTGTTGCATTGAGAATCAGAAGTTTAGGAAGATGTAATTTCGTGGGTTATTTAAATTTAGCCATTTTATTGTATATATATGTTATGTATATATGTATATTGTTTTGCAGGTAAAAGTAATCAAAACCCTAGACTGGAAATTGTTCTTGCAATTACAACATTCACACTGTAGGATTGATCTTATTGTACCACAAACTCAACTTTGCATACTGAACAAGCCCGGAGCTTGGAGTATTATCATGGAGTATTTTGAAATAACATTGATATTCCCTTTCTTCTTCATTTTTTCTCATTCTACTTATTGAAATGGGAGGAGGGGTTGAAGAAGATTGGAGATACAATCAAATATCAGTGACTGACAGGGGCGGATCCAGGAATTCCATTCAGGGTGGGCACCTTTTGTATTTTGATTTCAAACTTTAATATATATAATACAAAAAAGGCCAAAAGCCAAATTACATTGTTTATATAAACAAAAAGTAACAAACAAGAGGCTTATCATAACCTTTTACAATTGTTTATTTTTGGGCTTTTAAGATATTATTGGCCTTTTTTTTTGTGTTATTTGGTTGTTTGTTATTTGTGGTAAATGCTATAATTTTGGATTGTTTAGGGTGTTTGATATAATTGTTGTTTGATATAATTGTTGATAGATTTATCTTCCTTAATTTTTTTAAAAAAAACATAGATAAGGATTTAAAACAAAAATGAGGGTGGGCACTTTAGCAAATCTATATTTTTTGAATTTATATATACCTAATAATTATTATTTTTTTAAATTTGAGGGTGGGCACGTGCCCACCCTGGTCATACACTGGATCCGCCAGTGTCAGTGACTAATTCCTCTCCCCCTCTATTGAGATTATGAATTATTTGAAGAATCAATGCTGTTGCATGGTAGAATTGCTGCTAAGATGCTTCACTTGTATAGAGTTGATAAATTAAACTAATCGTTATCTTTATAATTTTGAGATTTCGCATTTATGTTATTGATAGTAATGTAATTGTAATGCATACGCTAGTTTTATGTGGGATGGAGGTCTCTTGGTTTATGACTTAAGGCTGTTTGATCATAATGGAAAAAATTGTACTAATGAAGGTAGGAGAATGTGATATGTTAGGCTTAGGTGTTTAGCAAAGGAAGACAAATTTGACTGTTGTTCTTGTAACGCACTTTTGTCTCGCTCGCTGCATAGTACATACTGAAAACCCTCACTGCACTGAACTTCCGATTAATGTAGACCAACTCAACCTGAAACATGGATAAGATTAAACACCTAATGGTATCTATTACCTAAGATGATCGAATAACACTTATTGTGAAAGAAAAGAAAATCAAGCAGATTAAATTGATAAAAAGTTCTCACATTGTTTGATGGCTATATTATACCAGTTTTTGAGCATATATAATGATCTCCATATTGTGAATTGAATTATCCGCAGAACTACCAAATTTTTTGCTGTTTCTTTTTTCAAATATTTGCTTTTGCCTTCTTAAAATTAGCGCATAAATTTTTTCTTAATCTTTCAGGCTATATTTGGATCTCGGATACAATGAGGGAAAGAATAGGAAAATGTTAAATTTCTTGATCTTTTAAGCTGTTCCCTGACCTTTTTCCTCGAGTTTTCTACAATCCAAATGGAGGCTGAACGATAATATTTCTCCAATTGCTAATAACTCTTGAATCCCAAATTTGTCACTCGGGGTGCCTAGAGAACCAGGGTTGTTTTTACTCTTACAACTGCCTTGTTTCTTTGGCAGGTCTTTGTTGTTTTTTGCTCCTATTGATTGCGTCATTGAGACATTTGTTGTTGCTAATGATATTGGATGTTGTGTGTGCATACTCAAGATTGCAGAATGCCAGAGGGAAATCTTAGAAGCAAGAGCAATGATTGAAGAAGCGGAGCGCTCTCTGTCACTTGACACAGACGAGGTTGGAGTTGGAGATGCTTCCATAGATAAGGAAAGTGAAAGTGAGGAAATTGACAAAGATGAAGAGAGGTTGGAGTCCATAAAAGCAGCATTGATTTCTGCCGTAGTTGGCACCCTTGTAGGGTTACCCATCTCCTTCACCCAGGTGACCACAAGTTCCCAGCTGATACTTCCTGTATCAATCACCTTCATTAGCTGCGCGTTGTTTGGAGTTACCTTTCGATATACAATTAGAAGAGACCTGGACGATGTTCACCTCAAGACAGGGACATCTGCAGCTTTTGGCTTTGTTAAAGGTACTGTTCATAATTATGTGAAAAAAGAACAAAATATTCAAGCATTTCAATGCTAACAAAAAAATATATGATGTGCTAACAATTTGACAACTGTGGAAACTGGGCCTGGATTAATATGAAAAATAAAATTGCAATGCAGGTCTTGCTACGCTGGGTGGCGGCGGACCGCCTTTAGAACTGGATATTGGAAGCTTCTTGTCACATGCTTTTGATGGTGCACTGTATGTATCTGAGAATCTATTTATCTTTGTTTTTGCTGCTGTTGGTCTGGATTTCTGCTTTAAGATGCGGCTTTTAAGTCCTTTTCCTATCAAAAGATCAGTTTCAAGGACCACTATAAAGTGAAGAGCCATTTTTGCTGGGCCAAATTTTAAATTTTTTCTTTCTCAAAGTATAGCAGAAGTTTGTTATATATTTGGATAACATATGATTTGGGTAATGCAGTACCCATTAACATCTGCTCATTAAGTTTTGCAGGTTGCAAACAAGATAAACTTTTTCTTCTTAAATCATGGGTTCTCAGCATAGAGTTGTGTAGTTTAGGCATTATATTATTTATATATACAGGCTGTAGCTATAAAGCTAATATACCAGTGCACTTTTTTTTTTTATCAACAATAAAGTGATGGCAAAAGGCCCTGTTCAAGCAAGGCCCACAAAACAGAGCATCACAAAGGAAGCAATTAAGCAAATAACCCAAAAATATTTCCCCAATGTTCCATTTATCATTTGTTTTTTTTTTTTTTTTTCTCCCATTCACAGTTGCTTCACGGATACATATTACAATTTGATTATGTAAGGTAATTGGAATTGTGTTATATCAAATATGAGAAATGCTAGATGGACCAAATTTTAAACCAAAATTTTCAAATTAAATGATGATTTGGAATAATACAGTCTCGATTTCTGTGCATTTCAAAAATATACAGAAGTATAGAAGATATTTTACACACATAATTTGGTTTAAAAAATTTGGTCCAGTAACATTTTTCATCAAGTATTGTTCAACTCAAGAAATTCAGTGGTTCTTAATAAAAATATTAAGACTGCTGAAAACCCACCCTCCATTGCTTCACGTGTTGGTCTTTCTCACCAGCAGTGCCGTGACAATGGGGCCAAGAAACGCAGCAGCTTGTGCGGCAATTGAAAACTAAAAACAGTGAAAACAAAAATCCGTGGCATTTTGAAAGTTCCGTGAGGCAGCTTTGTTGTGGCTCTCTACTATCTCTTCTCAAATTCAACAGCAGTTGCAACGTGATTTGAACCAAATTGAAACTAGGTCTGATACCCAAATCTTTCCAACTGTTGAACTTTCTCAGTATATGTGCAAATACTAAAAGCTCAAATTCTACCACCCAAAACAAAATCAAATCATCTAAACATGAACAAGTTTGGCAAAGATCATGTAACTTTGAACTGAATTTCAACCAATAACATTCAATTTTCCTTTAAATGCTTATTGTCAATTCCTTTCAGCAAATAATCGTCGATGAGGAAATATCTAATACTATACAGAAATATAAAATTAGGAACAATGTTTTACCCTTTCCATCTTACAAATCTTGACTGGGATTGGAACTCTCTTTGTAAGCAGTATACTCTATCAAAATGACTCTGGTCTCGAGGATGTTCAATGTGATGCCACATGTTAACCCCCAGTCGATGGTATATGAAGTCAGCTGCCTCTAAGGAAGCCTAGAAGTCCTGAAAGCATAATAGCAACATGTTATGTCCTCTGTTACACAATGCATAATACAACTACCTTCAGACTCAAATAAAAATAGGGTTTTTTAAGGGTCTTGGGCATTTGACTGAAGGTCGACACTTTGGGACAACAAAAGCTTAGAGAGCTCATTGATTGCAAACTTGTACCTGATAGTCATCCTGTGCTCGAGAGTTTAGCCTACTGTGCTCGCTCATAGAAACCCTTGTTTCTCTGGATGTTGCAACGGCTTTCTCCAGGTCCAACTGTGACAAAGGCCTTGGTGCCTGTGACATAACATAAACAGACCAAGGAGTCCAGTGAGATTATTAACCTATCTTCCTTGCTATTACATTCAACCGCATCTACTCAAGTAATTACTCGATAATCAATTCTCTAGCCTTCAAGACCAACCAGAATTTCATAGTACATACACTTTTAGTGTGTGGAGTACAAGTTCTAGACAGCTTTTATTGGAAAACCAATAGGGAAAAGGCCCAGAGAAGTGAAAGCAAAAATATATGAAAATTAAATAAATTGACCATTTCAGCACAAGTCTCTTAAACAAATTCCTGAACTAAGAAATAGCAAACAAATAATTTTAACAATGATAGCAGCAAGAGTGAAAGGCCCGTGGTTAAAGTGGTCAAGTCAAACAACTCCCATGCAAGAGGTTCTAAGATCAAGTCCCGTGGAGTGAGTTAAAGGAGTGAATGGGGTTTAGGAGTTGGGGAGGCCTACCCTGTTGTGTAGCATCTAGGTGAGTTTTCTCCCATTCAATTAACTGGTTAGTAACCATATATCCCAATGGAAAATTGGAAACACAGTTTGATCTAACCATAAACAATAGTAAAAGTAACACAAATACTAAAAACAAATCCCAGCATGAGATGTATACTGACATGAGATGGCTTCCCATCTTTCTCATCATGTAGGAAGTCCCTGAGAGGAATATAGGCCGCCTGCTTGCAGAGCTCAAGCAAATCTGAACCGCTGTACCCCTCAGATAAGCTAGCTATATGGTCAAAGTCAACATTCTCCTCTACCCTCTCACCCTTCAAAATCACCTTCAGTATCTTCTCTCTATCACCACGATCAGGTTTGCCAATCTCAAAAGCCTGAGGAAGACGTCTAAGTATTGCCTCATCGAGATCTGAAGGACGGTTGGTTGCAGCAAGGACCATAACTCGAGCATGTTCTATATACAGTGCAAAAAATTTAAAATTAAGTTATCAACATCATCATGCCTCGCCCAAATCATGAGATATATGAGTTCATAAGAGCATTTCTATTTTTCACCAAAACTCTGGATCCAGAATTAAACAATTAATAGATAAATAAAACAATGTCATTTTTTTTTTTTTTTTTTTTTTTTTTTTGTGCAAATGCTCAATTTGATAACTGAGTAGATGGACCGAAAGAAAACTTGGGAGCTTACAACCAGATCAGGTTGTTGTTTTTCAGATTACAAATTTTCTTTCTTTTCTTCATTCTTCTAAGCAACCATTTGTATTTTAGATATAATAATAACAGTAATAATATTAAACCCTCTTGATCCTCATTGCATGGTTTTACTGAGAAGAACTTGTTAACATGTGATACATGGGCAAGTAAATTATAGATAATCAAATTGAGACAACTCACGATCTGTTGTAAAACCATCCCACAAAGCCATGAACTCAGTTTTCATATTAGTCATCACTTCATGGTCTGTTGTACGGCGCTGCCCCAAAAAACTGTCAACCTCGTCAATGAATATAATAGCTGGCTGGAGCTTGTAAGCCAAACTAAATACAGCTGCCACTGCAAAAGTTTGTAAAACATTAGTGATTGAGCAAATTAGAGCACCAAACTTTAACCAAAGCATAAATAACATAGTATATACTAGAAATCAATATAAAACATGTCAGTGCATACGCAATCAGACCATAATTTAACCCAACAAAGCCTTAATCAGAACTACTAGGAGTCGGCTACAAGAATTCCTCACACTTTTTCCATTCAAGGCTATCTAGAGCCACGTATCGCTCTGGTCATGATGTCATTAATAATCCATTATTTTATGCTTATGTTATCAAGTTTATCTCTTTGGGTATCAATGTTGTTGAAATGGACATGGCTGATAATATGACCCCATGCCTATTGGCTATTGCCAGAGGAAGTTGATGGGTACAAAACTCTTGAAATGATGAACTCTCAATACCAATGCCAATTTATAATGACGAGGCCTTGCTTAACTACCAATCACATGGTTGTATAGAGGATTGTTCATGGCCATGAAATTTACCAGCTCCTTCGAGAATTGACTATAGAAGTTGAAGTTATCAAATAAGTCGAGCATGGAGAAACTTCAATATAAATCAAGCCAGACTAGTAAATATTCTATAAAATAAATTCCACGTATTGTGCTCAATACAAATTGAATTATAATAGTTTAGGGAAATGGGACTAGCTATATGGAATCTACTTATACGATCTTATGGAGAAGTTGTATGATAGATCACAAGGGTAGTCGTGATTAATTAGACAAGTCTTATTTCTATGTTTTATATGCTTTGAGGTTATACCTTGGGCTGTAAATGATCCGAGAATGACACTTGAATGCAGCAGAGCAAGGTTAACAAATCAAATTTCATTTGCAGAACAAATACAAAATTACAAAATTAACTATTTGTGTACATTGAAGCAGGCTAAAATACAAAGGCTTAACTACTTAGTTTATAATTTTAAGAACTTACTAAAATGCGAGGAAGTTGAAAAGCATCTACTCTAGACCACAATACGAAGAAGATCCTCGTGGAAGAGTACGCTTAAATTATATGTGTTTACAAAGAAAACTGAGGAGGTCCTTACAATCGCGAGGATTGCCGTGAAATGGCGGTCTTAAGTACTTGTAGCTCTATATTATCGATAATAGGGATGGATATGAAGGGGAACAGAGTAAGTCAAGCTGGTCAACCTCTGAATACGATCTGGGAGTTATTCTTCACAATCTTGTCCTTAGGGTCGTGAGGAATAACACTTGCAATAAATTCTCTTCCTCCCTCCTTATCCTTGGTTGTTCAGTCCCTTAAATGAGATCATCGTCCTCCTTTTTATAGGAGAAGGAAGGCGAGTACAAAAGGGGTCAAATCACTGGCAGGGAGGCCGGGGCGCAGCCAAACAGGCACCCTGACTCCCTGTCATTTCCTAATCATGAGAATGGATATGTGATTTGACCAATTTTGTACGGTTAGTGCCGCCGCCCTAGGCCTTAGCACATCAGTGCCCGACCTAGGCCCTGTGATAGCGGTCATAGCCCGCATTGTAGGTGCGCACACTGCCCGAGATGGAAAGTCAATAAATGAGGAGAGAGAATGCATTGCACTGCCCAGGTGTCATTTCTTAGGATACCAGGCCGACCCGGTCAAGACGAAGGGGCGACCCTGCCTCCCTGCGAGGGCGTCCCTTCGCATTAACGCTCTTCTGTCCCAACCACCAGTCCTATTCCCCATATTTCGGCCTTGGATTGGTAACTAGTTGTGGTCTTCACACATGAAAGGGCAGGGGACGAATGCCTTAAGCATTTCGACGCCCTGGTCATGAGCAGAAGGGTCGACATAGATTGCCACCTTCGCCCTACCCCATACGGAGGGCGGATTCGAGAAAGAGGCTTCCGTCGCAATGCTCTAATAAGCGTCCCCCTCGATCCCATTTAGAAGGGGGTGGCGAAGCGAGTGCGACCGTCTGAGAACGGTGACCTTCCGAGGTAAGGTCGTGATCGAAGGAACGACTGAGGTCGCGTGCTCAATTTCTAGCACAAACAATATGCTAACACAATTGCCCACTGATCTGCAACGCAAAATAAGCAGAATTAACACTTACCAAGCTTTTGGGCGTCACCGAACCACTTGCTCATCAAATTAGAAATCCTAACATTGATAAAAACAGCTCCAGATTCTTTTGCAATGGCTTTAGCAAGCATAGTCTTCCCGGTCCCGGGAGGTCCGTATAACAAAACCCCTTTCTGTGGACCAAGAAGCTTCCCATGCGCGAACAGCTCAGGCCTTCGTAATGGAAGAATCACCAATTCAAATAATGCTTCCTTAATCCTTTCAAGGCCTCCAATAGACTCGAACTCCACATCTATGTGGTCCGGATTTATAACATCACAAGCTATCACATCCTGTAATTCATTATATATCGTATATGTATATATAGATTATTATTCTAATGCGATGAAAAAAAACCAAATTAATCAAATTTTGCGAGAAAAGAAAAGAAAGGGAAAAGAGAGAAATGCCTCGAAGGGATTGGTGTGGATGAGAGGGCGACCCAAGCGCTTAGAAATTTCCTTCTTCTGTTGGAGTGCTTTTTTGGTGGTCTCGCGATTTGAGTCCAGGTGTCGAAGGCCAATGAACAACACCAAGCAGCTCATAGCAGCTTTCGCTGCGTACAACAACAGTTCGTGCAAAAGTTTACCGTCTCTACGATTCATGGCAAATTGGCAAATGGCAATTAGGGTTTCAACAACTAGAGAGAGAGATACAACTCTCCGATTACGATATAGGAGGAGTTCCTAATATGAAGTTCCCCTCGGTGCATTTTAAAGGTTGTGGAGGTTCGACTCCTGATTTACGAACCCGCTGTCTTGTCCACGTGGCAAAAACTAGAGTGATTAGAAAATTAGGGGAAAAAATGCACTCCAAAATACTTGGACCATTTTTCCTAAAATATTTATTAAAATATTTATTATTATTATTATTTTTTTTAATACAGATAGTTTATTAAGAATGACTTCTAAACATGGTTAGGATTTAAAAGTTAAGGATTTTTTGCTACCTCAACTTTTTAAAGTACCTACCAAATTTTTCATACTAAAAAATTTTATTTTTTTTACTTTTTAAAAGTAAAAAATCAGAAAGTAGAAATTTATCCAAACCGACCCTTAAAAATCCAAGTAGAAACAAGTCTATGCAGCATTATGAAGTCCAAACCATGCAGTGAAAAACCACAATCTCTCCCTTTCATGTTTTCAGTAAAATGAGTAAAGAAATAGAATCCTGTAACAATCTCTCTCACAAACGCAGAAAAAGAGCTAAGCTTGCTTTTATGGTATTGTCATCTATTGTTCCAAACTCAGAGATGCCATTAATGGTATTCAAATAGTGCAATACAACAACCTCCAAATGTAAAATGCAGACTTTCTAATGTTTCCTTCTATCATCATCATTCCAATCTTCATTCAAGTGTTCGGGATCTTTTGAAGGATTTTCAGAAACTCCCCACCACGGAATCTCATTCTTCCCTGGTTGTTCACCAGAAGGAAGGTTCTTGTTTTCTTTCATTTTCTCCTGCACATTAAAAGGTTAGAACCCACTGTCAAAAAGGGATATAAAGTTTATCGAGCATAAAAGCAAGACTCATTTGGACCTCGAGTCGTGTTTATACCTCCTTAGAAATAACTTGATGACCCTTCAAATTCTTTGCAGCTCCGGTAAATAATTGAAAGCCCAGAATATCTCCATTTTTTATGCTCGCTTCTAGCTGCCAATGAATATTGTTTAAAGTTACAAAAATTATGTAAATTCACGAATGCATGCATTATTAAGACATCCTCAAGATCATTGGTCTAGCCCTCCCAAGTCCCAATCACTGCTAACCCAAAAGTCCAAAACTATTATGAATTTATCGTCCCTCTGTTTAGCTCTGGCAATATGTATCCTCAATTTATAGGTTCATAGATCAAACCTTTTCTATTCAACATGTTAGAAAAGTAACAAAACAAGAAATTTTAATTAAAAAAAAAAAAAGAATGTTAGAGAAGTGAAAAAAATATGTGTACTGTAAAAAAATTTTGAATGAGGAAATTAAGCTGCAGGGATGTAGACACCTCAGAAGTCAAAACCTGACTTGGAAGCATAATGCATAAATACTTATAATATATATACAATTGCATGCATCATTAACTGAGGTGAAGACATGAAACCCAAACTGTGATGACACCTCGATTTACTATACCAAATGAGCTAGGTAGTAAAAAGGATTTGTTATGATTGTACCTGAATGTGTATAATGCAGAAAACAATGCTAGCAATAGGCAGCCAGCTCTCCTCAGGAGAAAGTGATAAATTTGACCTGTTAAATCAGAAGAACTTCAGTATTTAAAAATTCCATGTACAGTGATCACAGTTGCACATTTAAATCCAATGCCATCAATCATGCAATAGATATCAGTAATCCGATCTATCAAAAGTTTTTAAAACTTCAAAACACCATATACTTCATTAAAATTGAATAGAAACTCATAAATTACTCAGTAACTATCATTTAGCTAAGCATTTAAAGGAAAATTTTCTATTTTGTCCAAAAATATCACATAAGAGGCATTAATATTCACTGTTTTCACTTTAAAACACTTGTCCAGTGACTTACTAGCTTGTAGGTTTCAGGAGAAAGAGAAGACAGAACGCATGATTTGTATAACTGATGACAGCTATGAGCTACCCAAGGATAACTTTGCATAACTTTGATCCATTTCAAAGAGTAGATAGACATGCTAGGTGAGTAAAAGATGTATCTTCAATGATAATCCAAGAATGACCATGAATTCAAAGTGTTTTGATGATTCTTTAAATATAAATTTTCCAGGTTCTTATGATATTCCTGCACTTTGAACACGAACCATTGCAAGATAGGAAAAATAGACATGGTTCAGGGTAGATAATAGGTTAGACTTACTGAATATAATAATTTTTTTCGATCAAGCAAAATGTATTGTATTGTATTGTATTAATAAATAAATAAAAGGGCAAAAAGAAGCACCTATACATATATGGTATCCAGCAAAACCCTCAGATTCCAAAAAATAAAAATAAAAACTACAGAGTTGAAGAACTCAAAAAGCTTTCTAGTTATAATACACTTTAGCTTTAAAATAGACTCTTGCTCCTCTTAGAAGATTCTCCTATTCCTTTCTTTCCAAATTGTCCAAAAATGGAGGTTACTTTCAAGTTTCATCACCTAGAAATTTAATAATTTAGAAAAGCTATAAATTTGTAAGAACACATATGGCATCTCATATAGGTATGAGATAAAAGGCAGACTAGCAGCTCAAAGAGAAAAGGACCAATTTGAAAGTTGTTCAAAATCACTGTGGCATTCGTATCTGATGAAGCTTATTCAGGAACGAAGGAACGATGGTACTATGATGAAGCTTCAACAACTTTTCAATTTCACCATTTTGTTTCAGAGACATAAAAAGGTGCATTCGAATAGAAAAAACAGAGCAGCTACTGAGATAAAAGAATACGATGAACATCTTCGAAATTCAAAACCAAAGCTATAAGGAGATAAGAATTAAACCTGAGGTACGGAAACAAGTATACAAGTGAATACACCGCATAGCGCCGTTTACCCGTATCCAGCCACGCAAAAACCCAACTCTATCAACCAAAACCAATATATAAAAGACAACAACTTCGACAACAAGAAGAAGAAACGATCACAGATATAAACTCAAAAGCTCACCAGCCAATTAAAGTAAGGAACGAAACTTATAATCCCCATAACAGCAAACCTCGTATCAGTAGAATCGATGGGCGTGTCACTATCATCGTCCGGACCAGCAGTGATCGGAAGAACCAGCGAACTGAGCATACAAGCACCAATCGCGACAGCAAAAGGAGCATCATGAGAGAACTCTGCTCTGCACGTTCCATTTCTGATTCTTCGCTGTAACAAAACAATAAAATCAGGGTTTCATGCGAACTCAATTAGCCACTGCTTGTAGCCAAGAAAACAGAGCTCAATCGAATTGATTGCCTCAAATTTCCCGTAAAGCGAAACAAATGAAAAAACAAATATTCGATTTTCCTTTCTTTTCTTAGTAACCAAACGAGAAATCAAAGCGATTCAAGGGTTTTACCTGGTTGAGTTTTTTGATGTGATTATACGAGGGTTTAAGCTTGGAAAGTGAAGACGATAAAGCAGTGGTAGGTGGGTGGAGAGGAGGCATCGAGAACGGAGCAGAAGACGAATATAGACTCAAGGTGAACATGACTTAGAAGGAGCTTTGTGGGTAGATTCTAACATGCGCCGACTGCCACCGTTCCTCAACCGGAGCATAGATCGGAGAAAGGGAAACGTCGATCAGTCGATGGAGGGAACAGGGTCTCGAGTCTCTCACATTTTGGGGAATAGTGCCGTCACAGCTCTGGCTTTTACAGAACGTCCACGTTGGCACTTGACTGACATCATTTCTCCTCTGCAGTGAATCAACCTCCGGTACAAAGTTCGGTTAGAATGAGCAATGCTAGGACTAAAAATACACGAAAATTATTTCTCCTCTGCAGTGATTCTTTCTTTTATACCGCCTTTACGGTATCTAACACTATAGTCAAAATGTAAAGAATAAACGTAATTCTTAATTGTATCGTTCGGTTAATTTCTTTCAATATTAATAAATTTTTTTATAAATGAGAATTAAATTAATAAGTATTAATCAATAAAGTATTGACAAGTGATTAATATGGCATATCATGTCAAACATTCATCCATATTGTCCTAATATAATTATTATCATATCATTTGCTTTTTTATTTAGGATGAGAAATATAGTCTAAGTTTTGATATGATTAAAAACACATATTTACATGTTATAAACTTCTCAAGAAATACACAAAAGAAAAAAAAAAAAAAAAATCTTCTTATGGCTCATTAATTGACCAATAACATGATTTTATTAAAATAATAATAATTTTGAAAAATATTAAACAGTGGTCACTGCAAAGAACAATAGCTCACATTGTAAATCAAATTGATTATTAGTTCAGTTTTTTTTGTAGCTGTTGGGGCAGAGTGGGTTGGGTGCTTTTGTTTGTGTTTTTTTCCTCCTTTCATCGTAATCGTGTAAATTAGGCTGAAGTAGAATACAACATATCACTCATTTGCTCCAAATATTTTCAAGTTGAGCAACCCAGGGCCAAGGGTATCAGGCTATTAGCCGAGTCGAGTTTGGTCCGTTCTCCAGCCATATTTTGTGTTTGACCTGAGCATAAGCTATGTTTAACTAAGCATTGCTCGAGGCCAATCTTGGGCCAAACTTCGTAGGGAAACTCCAGATATTTAATCCATCTCATTTCATTATCAACTCCTAAATCCTCGTGCCTGTTAGATTTATATGTATATGTATACATTTAAAGAAAAAGGAACCCAAAAGAAAGGGGGACCAACGGAGTCACGGTAGGCTTGGAGGCCACAAGCCCGACCTAACTACAAACAGGTTCGATCCAGAACAAGCTCCAAAACCTGCCAGATAGAACACGACCAGGCCAATTGGGATTTTTTAGCAAAATTAATTACTATTTTTTCTTATATATAATTAAAAAAAAAAAGCAGCAAATATATTATAAACAGGTTGGCAGGTTGACTCAATTAAAAACTGGAGCTGGTTCGGCTTTGCCGCAGCTCTCTCTCTCAAGAGTTGCAATTCTGGGTTCAGAAATGATCAGAGCTTAAGCATAAATAAAGTTTGAGAGAATTTTAGATATAAAAAAGCACAAAAAAAGAGCACTACCAACAATATTTAATCGCAAAAAGCCCATGCTGGGTACCTTTTTTAACATAATAACAATTTTAATGATAATTGGACAAACTTCAAAGGCTATAAATATGGAATGCTTAAGATACAAACCAATGCAATGCCCCCAAAACTCACTCTCTTCTTCCTCATGGCAACTAATTGGGGGGTGGGGGTGAAAAGAAGAAAAATTATCAGCCAATTGGGGGGACTACAACATTAGACCGCACAGGAAGGAGCTCATTTTTGTTCAGACCAAATAAATGAGAACCCAATGGGGCTGATTATTTTGCTTATCAATCATCTCCGGAGGCAGAAATCTTCCATGAAAAAACTTATTCGGCGGAGTTGAAGAGCATGACTCGCGCGAATGCTGGCCTCTGCCTCTTTCTACTGATATCTATTGCAAAGAGATGGTTCCGTTCAGCATAGTGCAAGAAAAATGTAAAAATAAATAAATAACAATTTTCTGCAGGAATAACAAGTTTTACCTGGATGTACAAGGTTTCACTTTACAATTGACAGAAATTTTCAGTTTTCAGGCATCCCCTTCTCTTCTGTCCCCATATTCCACACCAGACACAGCACTCAGCTGCTGTAGCAACTGGTTGGGGTAGTCATATCATCAAGCAAGGATAAAAGAGAAATTAATGATCAGTATTGATATTGATAAACGGAAACAGACTACAGCCCTCTCATTAGTTAAAAACAAAAGGATAATGCATTAGGAGCATGATTAGCAGGCAAGGGTTCAGCCAATTTGACATTTACAAGACAACAGCCAACCCGTTTAGACCATCACTAGCATAAACCTGGCATTATGTGGGACTCATCATATGATCGGTTGCATTGAATAGATAAATTGTACTAAAAAATATCTTAATTTAATAACTTTAGCCACTTTATCTCAGTCAAATTTATAGATGGTCTCATATGGGACATAGGGCTCATATAGGCACAAGCCTTAATTTTGACAATATACAGTTGTGGTCTAAGAAATACCAAATTGTTTCTTAAGAGAGAGGAGTGCTGAAGCCCACTTAGCATTCCAAACATAAAATGAAAAAACTCAAGAGAAGATAGGCAGGCTCCACAGTTTGAAAGAATGGTGGAAAAAGGGGGAAAGCAAAGATGAGAGGCCATGACGGCTGGGCACTGTAGTGCAAAAGTACCCAACACCTCAAGCTTATTATGTAGTATAGCTTAGGACCCATTCAAACTATCTTCAGTAAATCACCTCATTTTTTAAAACCACCACATTAGGCTTAACCCCAAAATGGTAAAATTCAAAAAGAGTGAGCACAAGTAAATAGAAATCACTCACTTGTGTGAATTTCAACTTCTCCGCAGTCAGTTCATCAGTCAAATTAATCATCCTGCAAAATATGGCAATTGAGACTATGAGAGAGAGAGAGAGAGAGAGAGAGAGAGAGAGAGGGAGAGTCAATTCATATCAACTCAACAAAACCATGATCCCATTCCCACGTAAACTTCTATTTGCAAATAATTAACTCCAGAGTTACTTGATTCAGAATCAATGACGACCAACCTAGCTTGAAGTTCAGAAATCTTCGTAAGCAGTAAACGCTCCCTTTCAGAAGCAGCTGTTTCAACCTGTAAACAAGAATATCAGGTGCTAAATAAGGAATTTGTAAGTCAGTGATAGTACATTCTATTCAATTGGATGCAGTAACAAGAAAACAGATCTTTTCAGGAATAAAGCTATGAACCATCAAATAAAGAACTCATAGATAAAATTTATAACCAATTTTGGTGCTAAAAACTCAAAATTAAAGCATGACAAACCCAACATTTCTGGGTTTTTTTTTTTTTTTTGGTTTTCTAATTTTTTTTCCCCTCATCTTATAGTGAAAAGAAAAATGTCAAAAACAACAGGAGGACTGCTTCCTAGATGGGGAGACTACACAGTCATAAGAGCAAGTAACATTAAATATCCAAAATACTGTGTCCTAAGAAATTGCTAGTATTGTTAGGAATAGTACCAATATAAGAATTAACATGAAAAATATAAAGACTACCAACATGGCCCTTGCCAATACTCAACATTTGAGTCCAGTAATTTAGCACCACTAAAAGAAAGAAAGATTTTAAAATACAAAATGATGCAGTATTCTCCATACAAATGCCCATATTCGATGGAAAGGCTTAAATAGGGTTTCATATACTTGACAAAAGACCATGCCAAGGATTAGTAATCGCATACATAGAGTAACAAAGAGAAAAATAGTAACACAAACCGCCACCATTTACCAACTTCCCTTAATGCCACTTTTATGGCCTCCCCTCACTGCCTCTTGCAAAGGGTGGAACTCACACATGTTAACTATGTGTCATGAAAGAGAGCTTTTTTTTTTATTACCCGGGAGGGCCATAGTTCAGAACTAGCCAAAATACAGGATACATAAACTTACATTTCCATTGTTCTCTGAACTGGGCGGTAATGGGGGCAACTTTCCATTTTGAGAAGCTGAAACAAAATTAGAAACTTCAATTAAATTTGCACCCTAATATAACTAAATTAGATACCAAACAATGATGGATCTACTCACCATCTACTACCTCAGCTTGTTGCAAGTTATTCAACAAACTCACAATGAGATCCTAGCATTAAAAGAACAAATTCTAATAAGAACATAATTGGTTATAATCCTTAAGTTCTTCAAGGAAAACAGATCTTCCATGCACATAAGTAAACATAAATTCACTGCATAAACCACCTTAGGTTATTCTTCCCTTACCTGTTGAATTGAGGTTTGCTGGAAAAGATTCTGAAGGTGAGGCAGGAGAATTGATGCAGGGACATTACTGTTGGTAAACTCCTTGGATGGCTGACTGATAGGCTGAAAAGAATAGTATGGCATGGATAAAATGCACATAATAGTGTAATGAAAAGACAATATATACTTTAGAAAAAAAATCAGAAAATCCTTAAATTTAAAATTTGGGTAAATTACATCAACCTCCCCTGAGGTTTGGCGAAATTACAAGAACCTCCCTGAGTTTTGAAAAATAACATCGACACCCCTAAGTTTTAAATTTTCGTTCAACGACCTCCCCTGTTAAACAAGCTTACTTTAAAGGATCATATCTCCCACATATGAACTCCGATTTGAGTCATTCAAGTTGCTCTAAAAGGCTCTCATGACATGTTTTTTATTGCAATTTGAATAACTTGATTTGGATTTGAAATGAAGAAGTTATGGGCCTTCAAAGTTGGGGGAAAAACACATTTTTCCAAGTCAATTTTGTGCAAAAAAATGTGATCTTTTCCCAACTTTGAAGGCTTGTAACTTTTTTGTTTCAAAACAAAATAGAGTGATTCAAGTTGTAATTGAAAATATGCCATGAGAGCTTTCTACAGCAACTTCAATCACTCAAATTAGAGTTTATATGTAGGAGGTATGATCCTTGAAAGTAATCTCGCTAAGCCAAAAAAGTTGCAGAAATTTGGCGAACATAGCGACCAACCTACTTTGAGCTCGTTTTTTCGTTTTTTTCGAAGTTTTTGAGGGAGATGTTGTACACCACCCTACTACTGCCAAAGTAGAATGTATGAGCTTTCCGTAACAATTTGAATCACTCAATTTGGCTGTGAAATGAAGAAGTTGCATATCTCCAAAGTTGGACGAAAAATCATATTTTCTTACAAAAAGCATAGGGGAGGTCGTTGAACGAAAATCCAAACCTTAGGGGGATTAATGTTATTTTTCAAAACTCAGGGAAGGTCCTTGTAATTTCGCCAAACCTTGGGGGAGGTTGATGTAATTTACCCTTAAAATTTTATACCCCAAATAATTATCTACAAATTCTACTGCTAGCTAATTAGATATTTAATGTTAAATATTTGCATTGACAAAAAACCAGTCCTGACCCAGTCAGCACATGCTTACTTTAGCTAAAGTAAGCATGAAGCTAATAGATAATTGTGGGGCACATATGCTAATAGATAATTGTGGGGCACATATTTTGAAAAACTAACAGTTGGATTAAATATTCTTCTTATGAGTGTCATGCATGTCAAAAATCACGGCGATCCAATGTCAACATCTCAAAATATTGACTGTGAAAAACTGTCACTACTAAACACAGTTTTCCAGGTGACATTTCTGTGAAACCCGTTGGATCACTGTGATTTTGGCATGCATAAGTATGGTATCTAATCCAACTGTCAGTTTTTCAAAATATGTATCCCCAAATTATCTATTAGCTTCATGCTTAATTACATATGTTGACGGGATCATTTCCAAACAAAAAACAATTGTGGTGCAGTATTAATTATCGAATGTCTTTATTTCAACTATATTACAGTTACAACACCATGCTGCAACGCCTCGAACTAATAGCAGTATATACATACATGCAGATAACAATGTTTGTGTCTACATGCACACACCCAGACACATCAAACATGGCCTCTTGTTTTATCTGCAAAATATCTTTCTTCATTTTGCCATCTACAAAGACTCTAGCTATAGAAATGAGGGTGATGCCACACGGACAAAATATATACTTCAATGAAAATTGAACTGTATGAAAAGCCAGAAGACAGTACGCAAACCATTTGTTTGGAATCAAATATCCAATCACCAACACTAGCAGACTTCCTTAGTGGTGATCCCTGAAAAGCACAGGAACAATATGTCAAGCGAGAACCAGGTAGCTGAATGTGGTCACTTTTAAAAGTTAATGCAAAAATTGGCTTCTTACTTGTGAAGTTCGACGTGGAGCTGTACATGATGGAATATCCTAGGGTACATATCTTATGTTAGTGGCAGTCACTTTACAGAGCAAAGGTATCATAAAAATGAAGTTGTACCTTTACAAGATCTACATTTTCTGACGTTACTGAGAACCGCCCTTTTATTTGGACCAAGTTGGCCTTTGACTTGTCATCCAAACAATCTCTATATCCTACAAAAAGGGAGGAAAAAGAAAAAAAAGCTAATGCTTTGAGATTTCTGAGCCAAATAATCTGCCTCATCATACCATGAGGTGCATCAGAAAATGCTTCCCATTAGAATTGCCAGTTACAATAATAGTAGTTATAGCAGCAGCAGTAACAGCAGTCATAGTAATAGTATTAACTTTCAATGCAAAATAATTTTGTTACCTGCTGAAGATTTTATGGGAGCTGAAAAACTGTTTGCTGAAGCACGATTTGGAAGCATCAATGGACCACTAAAGCTTGGTGCTTTCCGCACAGCACATTTAGCTTTCTCAGTTGCAGGTTGGATTTCATTCTCACTCCTAATAATCAACAAACCATAACCGTTATAAATTCTGGAGCATACAGCAATATCATAAAATAATACATAATGTGACTTCAACAAATAAATTACGCAATCACAGAGTAATTCCCATATTGATCATTCAGAATACATGCATCATATAGAAATACTGTTATATTCAGGGGGTAGAAAAAGATCCATGCAACCGTCTCCCCTATTAGAGAGGTCAAGAGATTCAACTTCTATTCTGACTTGTACTCTTGGGGAAACGATAGTTGATTTCAACAACAAAACATGTTACTAAATTCTTACTCTATTTTCATCTTTATTGTTCGTCTTCACCGGAGGTTACTTAGCAAACAGAAAGTAACAAAACCAAATATAGCACAGGCTAGATGGCAATCAGTTTAAAGACACTGATCCAATTTATAGAATTTGTAGAATATGTATTCATTCTTACTCCTATGACAGCTATACCTATGGGCCATGGAAGTGTAACTAAGTCATTTGATAGAAAGTTTCTTCATTTTCAAATGTTTGGGCACTATATCCATGACCTATTTTTTGCAGCTTGTACAACTGTAACTTTATGCGGTCAGTCTGTATGAATCAACAAGCACCCTGACAAGCAAACACACTACATTTGCAACTGCTGGTGCTGCAATTATTATCTTATCATGATTGATCTTATGCAAAGGCATGGCCTATATAGTATTAAAAGCATCCAGCACTTGATTTTGTTGCACCAAAACCTTATTTTCGTATAATATAATAATACCCACAGACAGCACAATTGAAACTTTCAGCCAACCTCAACAGTGAACAACCTTATCAAGAAGATATTGTAGCCTCATAAAATGCTTGAAACATACATACATATACACACACACACACAACAGACACACATACAGGGACAGGTTCCCTAACCATTCTTTTTACCATTATTTCTACCATTCGTTTTCAAAACACTAATGTAGGTCTAATATTTTGAGAAACTGACTGTTGGATTACATATTCTGCTTATATACATTATGTATGCCAAAAATCACAATGATCCAACGGTTGGTTTCTGAAAAATGACACTGTGAAAAATTATTATAATTATAAACATCGCAGTTTTTTAATGTGAGATTTTTTAAAATATGACCGTTGGATCAATGTGGTTTTTGGCATATATGACTTGTATAAGAATAGTATCTAATCCAACGGTCGGTTTCTCAAAATATTCGACCTACATTGGTGTTTTGAAAACGGATGGTAGAAATAATGGTAAAAAGAATGGTTAGGGGAACGTGACCCATACACACGTATACATATATATATACGTATACGTGTACATATATATATATATATAAAATTGCAAACTAGGGATTTAGTGGAGGATCTGGCCTTTGAGATAGGCATAGAGCTGAGTGGCAAAAAATTATTCATGTTGCCAATCCCGTGTAGTTGGGATTAAGGCTTTGCACTGCTCAATGTAGTTACCGATAATAAATAACCTCTGTTATTGAGTTGAGTTTAGTTGTGTGTGTGTGTGTGTAAAATTGTATACAACAAAACAAAAACCTTTAAGAGTACCCCATAGCACTATACTATCTACTACATAAACACAATAAACATAACAAATTGAAAATATTGCACGAGTTTGATTCTGGAGAAGTCAAGCACAAGATTCAATTGAACAATATGTGCATACAAAACTGAAAATCTGTTTTTTCTGTTGCTTTTTAAAAAAAAAAAAACGAAATGCAATTATATTATTCACAAGAAAAAGGCAAAAGGTCAAGTATACGGCATGTATACAAAACAAAAAGCATCACAATGCATAAGAGTTCAAAAAACCCAATAAAAAAAAAGGGGTTCCTCCTTGCCACAAAAAGTTGACCCCAAATCTTATTAGCAAAAGAAAAATGGAGAAGAAGATGATCCACTAACTCAACAACATTCTTGCACATATAACACCTATAGGGAATATACCAACCTCTAGAGATGAAATGATCAATCATTAAGCACTTATTCCTTGTAGCTAACCACCCGAAAGTGCCACTTAGAAGTTTGGAGTGTTTAGGGTTTAGATTGAAGATTATCAAACAGTTGCAATATATTACAGACAAATTAAGCAAATAATAACTATGACGAACCTTTCAGATGTACGGCCCCTTTCCGATAATGAATGACCAAGCACGATACCAGGCGTGAGTGGCCCACTCTGAGTTTGGCGACTCTTCACTGTTTGAGTTTTAGTTCTGGCCTGAACCAATTCCCTTTCTGAGGTTGATGGCATCAGCTCAATGCTTGATCCATTTCTCTCCTGGACAATCTTATCTTGACTGTCAGACTCAACCAAGCCACTTCCCAGAATTTTAGACTTGTTGCCCAAGCAATCAGGCAGTGGTAAATCATCACTATTTATTCGTCCTCTGCCAAAAAAAAAAAAAAAAAGAACAACAACAAGATATTTACAATATGATTGAACCCAGCACATGCACAGAACAAATATTGAAAATCCAACAATAACAAATCCAGCAAATTTTAATTGATCCGGTGATGTTAATCACGACATATTACTGCATATCCCACACTTGGGCATGGAGAACAACCAAGACAAGTGAATTCCAATAACTAAAGGCCTCATAACATGTACCTGCTAACTATGTCATTAGTGGAAATTGATTTTCCAAAACTAGATCTGGAACCAGATGCATCCTGCCAATAACAACCAAGCAGTTTACAAACTAATCTTCTTAAGGATGAAAAAATTTCAGAGGAAAAAATAGGAATAAGATTTTTTTTTTTCTTCTAAGAAATCCTTAATCTAGACTTGGGCTGGGATTTTAAATAGCGCATGAATGTTTTTGAAGGTTAAGAAACTTGCAGACCTTATCATTAACAAAGGATTTGATGCTCTCATCTTCTTCCCTGGTTTCTAGAATATCATCATCATCTTGCACCTACCCAGAATGTGGAATAAGTCAACTCAAATACACCATTTAAAATCATTAACAAGCATTCTACCCCTCAAGAAGATTGCTGACTTTATATAAAGTATTTTGAGAATCAAAATATAAAATGAGACATACCAGTGACGCTTGGACTTTCAAATCCTCGATATCAAAGTTCCAAGCACTAACACCACGCTTGTACTCACTCTGATAAGTACAAGACAAGACATTATCACCAACAATTGAACATCAAAAGAATAATAGAATAAATGCAAATGTCCATCAACCACAAGAAAATCAAATTTTAATTCAAATGTTTTGAGTTCAAGTACTGTCTCTAACCTGTGATATTGCTTCTTGTTCTGCTGAAGGCATTTTCTTTAGAGCTAGTTGTGCAGCATCTTTAAGCTGCAAGATTTCAGTGAGTTCATTAAACAGAAATACCAGGATAAACACATGCACAAACCTATCATCGCAGCAGTATGAGGGCCAACCTGGAGAGCTTTCACGCGATTCCAAAGCGGTGGCAAGTCAGCAAATAGTTTCTTCACAGAAAGCTCTGGAGGCTTAGCATTCTTGAAAAAGGAGTGTTTTAATAACTTCTCTGCAGTTGGCCTCTTTGTTTGATCTTTCACCAAGCACATGGCAACCATTTCTTTAAAAGACTGATAACAACTGGAAATCCTCTAATTAGAACATACTCTAGAAGATAAATACAACGAAGAAACTACACTTGAAGCCTTTAGAATAACTTATCGGCCAAGCAACAGCGCAGAATGATTTAATATTCCAATTTATGCTATATGTACATGAGAGTGGATCAGATATGGTTGTCCCTGAACCACTCAATAGCCGGAAAGAACACTGATACCTTAGAGAACTTTTTATCACGATCATAATCAAGTCCAGGAGGGGCATTTTGTATGGTCATCAGTAGAACCTATCGAAGAAAAGAGAGTAAGATATATGTCAGGATTTCAGTACAGCCATTGCCAGGGAAACCTTCAACACAGTCCATATCTGTATGAGTATTTTTCTAGAATCCTTATAGGTGGAAGAGAATACCTTCATGGGGGGATATTTTGAAAAGGGTGCATGACCGTGCGCCAATTCCAGTGCTGTTATTCCAAATGACCATATATCGGCCCTGAAAAAGAATGGTGCACCAAATAAGTAATAAGCCTATATAATATTACATTTTTCGTATGTTTGATACATCTCATCTTGTTTCATCGATGAAGACAAAATCTTGTTAAACCATGCAAATAAGAGATTAATGAATCTAAACTCCAAATGAATACAGATCATGTGCCACCAACACCACCAATAGGCAAGCTTATACATCAAAAAATTAACACATTTGGCAAAATGACACAAATAGCCCCTTGATGAGGGAATGAAGAAACAAAAGTGGTACAAAATTTTACAAGCAAAAAATTTATGTGAGCAAAATGACACAGCCAGAGGCCTGTAGTTTACCATAAAATATCTTCCTGGAAAGTCTAAATCTCAAACTAAAGTTCAGGTTTTTCACATGGAAAATACTCACTTGAAATTATATCCATTTCCCGGTTGCAATACCTCTGGTGCCATCCTGTAAAACAAAGATAAAATGAAATTCAAATTCCTAAACATGTAACACCCAACATACACTGCTCTGAAAATATATCTCACCAGCATGGAGTTCCAACAAAAGTATTTCTTGAACGTTGTCTATCACCTGCGTCGAACATGCAAGCTGAAACGCCAAAGTCAGCAAGCTTTACCATTCCGTTACCATCAAGTAGAATATTTCCAGCCTACAACAATAAATGTTAAAACAAACAAAAATTGTTACCTTCCAGCCCAGGCTGATGAATACATCCCGAAGGGAAGATGCTATATAGCAACCAGAATAATGTCATAACAAAAAGTCAACTGACCTTAACATCTCGATGGATATGCCCTTGTCGGTGGAGGTACTCCAAAGCCTTAAGGGTTTCTTTTAGGATAGAACCAATCGCAGATTCTTCAAATCCATCTTGATATGCTATCTTCATGAGGTGTAGACAGGAACCCTCAGCCATGAATGGCATGACCACCCAAAGATTTCGTTCAACAACAAATGAACAATAAGCCCTTATTACATTTGGATGATCTATCAAACTCATTGTTTGAGCCTCCCTACGTATATCATCCTGCCAAAAGAAAGGAGGGGGGGGGGGGCCACACAATCCATCAAATAAACCACTCGAGAACAATAATACACTGATTCATCATATAAGGAGCCGTAACTACTGTAAGCAAATTGACATATCTACTACCTGTCCTGCTAAACTGATGACCATTTACAGCTTAAGATTACAAAGTCGAGTTCTCACAAACTCAAATGATATTATCAAGTCTAATAATGAAGAATGAAGGTGACAAATTAAAAACTAAAAACAAAGAAAAGCAATAAGCTATATGGACAAAGAAAAGCAATAAGATATTGACATGGACAGTTGGACACTTAAAACTGTACAAACTAATCAATGTGGGATCCTACGAGCCACTTCCGGTACCAACTTGAACATGGCCAGCAGTCAGAATGGTTTTTGTGCTCAGACTTCCTACAACACAGAGCCGTATTGATGTAATAATGGGAATAGTGAACAAGCTAAACGGCTCAGTTTATCCCTTGTCAGAAAACTTCGGATGAGGTTAAAAAAGTAAATCTATTCTTTAAAGGTGCATGGTGTTCCTCGATCAGTTGTTTCTCATATGGATTTTAATTTCAACAAACATTATGAAGATTGATAGACAACTAGCCTCCAGCAACTTTTTCCACTCCCAAACAGAAGGACAAACTGTGGTCATTAGAAGGAGTTCGGGATATATGGCATCTGAGACAACCCAGAGTGATAAAATTCAATTCTTTCACTGATTACATTCATCTACAATAAGCACCATAGAACTTGACATAATCCTTTCAAAGTGCTTGAATCCTAGCAGTGTCGTAGACTCAATTCCAACCACCATTTAGACCATACTTTTAGGGATCACCAAACCACATCAATGATCTCTCTCTTATTTTTATCACTTCTAGTGGCTAGCCTTATGTATTCTTCCTTCCTCCACTCATTCTAAAGTTACTATGGATAGTAGCAAGTCATTTAAGTTAATATCCTTATCTCAACTATAATTAATATTTGAACATACTGTTTTATGCATACCAGCACAACATATTGCTCCAAGAATCATGATCTCTTATAGCTATCTTGTAAAATCTCCATTTTGATTTGATTGCAATAGTTGGTTTATACAGCTCCAAAGCACATCTTTACTTCAACCATCCAACCATTTTCCTAAAGAAGCCATCGAACTTTGTCCCTGTGAGCAGCATCATCCTCAGTCCTCGAGCTCTTTCACACGATATTTCTTATCATTCCTAGATGAAGAAATTAGTTGCTCTGGAGCATCTGCTGGACTTTGGAAATCAATCTTAGCTAACGATTCCTCTATACATGTATTCTTAATTAAGCTGCATAAATTGCATTTCATATGGGTCAAACTTACTTTGAGATTCTCTCCATTAGACATGCAACTTAGAAACCACAGAATTCTAATAAATTCAATGCTTTCTAGTGTACACACTAGTTTTAGGAGTACTCTAGTAAAGGTTGATTGTAGTGAGCCAGTCAATGAGCATAATGTAAACTGAAAAAGCGCAACAAGACAGTGTCTCTAAGTGGATAATCTGAGCACAACAAGACCATCTGCAAAGCAAGGAACTTCTATTGCAGTCGCATTAAAATTGGATCAAACTCTGAGGTCTGCATCGTGATACTGATAATTTGAGAAGAAACGATTAGAGATTCGTAACTCATCTGAACCCTAATCACACCTAAACCAAACTCCCTCCATACAAAAATTCAACATTGCAACTCATGAACTCAACACTCACCATCCGCTTCAAAAAGAAAATGAAATTTTCTCAATTCTGCGATCTCGATCCTCACGATTCTAACTTCACAAATCAAATCAACAGCAAAGTCCTATCTATACCAAAACTCAAACTGATCAACGCAATATTGTGATATTACAAACTAAGCAATCAAATCAAATCAAATCACAGTTCTCAAACCAGGCATAAAACAAGATCTCTCAACAAATCTCACTAAGTCGGCTTAAACATAGATAATTCCAATAGTAAAACAGCGAAAAATAAAAAAGAGAAATAATCAGACGAACCAGATTACTATTGCACCGATCGAGATCCAAGCACTTCACAGCCACAACTTCATTAAAAGGAAGATAGATCGCTCTGTAAACTGTAGCACTCGCGCCATAACCAACCTCTTCGAGAAGCTTGTAATCGCTAGAATTCACGGAGTAGCTCTTCTGACCGCTTCCCATCCTCCCCATGCCCTAAAACCGCGCTTCGGAAAACCACCAAAACACGATCAGAAAACCGCTTTCAATCGGAAAACCACCGCGGAGTATGAAACTCTCTGTGCGAGCCGTCTACAGTGCTCCGAAGAAGTAGCGTTTCAATGTTTTTATCGATCCGTTGACTGCCATGAGAGAAGCGATATGGAGAGGGACTGCTGGCTTGGCTTGGGAGTTAGGACTTGGGAGGTGATATTGCTGACGTGGCAGAGTTTTGCTTGGTAATAGAGATCTTGCCACGTGGATAAGGTATCACAAGGGACGGCTGGGACTCCCCCTAGATGGCTATGATATGCGATTGGTAATTAATATACCAACCATGCTATTTCACCCCGTATTGCATCCTTATAGTTTCACCTATTTATGTAATATATAATAGTATGTGTTTATAATAAGAGATTTTTACGGAAATGGATCTTAGAGATTAAAAAATTATGTAAATTGATCCGACTAAACTATATTTATTTTCATGGATTTACTTTTTTGGACAAAAATACTATTTTTAACGTGTTAGCCGTAAGGTCCTTAACCTTATTTTGATGATAACTAAATCATACTTCTCTTCTAACAAATGGTTGAGTATTTTGTATCCATAGATTGTCTTTGGAAGTCTACATCAACATTCATTAAGTATTCCAAGTGCTATTTATTCAAATCAAAGCTCATAGTGATAAACTACAAGTGTCAAAGGGCCAAATTGAAGTCAAGTTGATCTACATATACTTTAGGAACTCTTTGTAAGACTTCTCTCATGATCAATTGTGTAAAGCTCAAAAGAAATGTTTTTCATCCCATTGTGCATTAGCATTCATGCTCAATTTGCTTTCAAAATTGACCAAAAATGTTTTGAAACACTTAGTTAATGTGTCAAAGCGTTTAGTGTTGATTTTGACTTAGAAATTTCGAATTATTGCCTTTGCAACTTCATTAGTCGACTAATCCATCTAGTCCTAGTTGACTAATTGGAGTACAGAAGCAATGTTTATGAAAATTCTAAGTTAGTCGACTAATCATCATTGACTAGTCGACTAATCATCATTGACTAGTCGACTAATGGTTTCTTAGTCGACTAACCCGCTCTTGCTAGTCGACTAATGTAAGATCAGTAGCTATGTTTTAGTTGCAATTTTACTAGTCGACTAATACCCCCTGTCCTAGTTGACTAATCGATTCCGGATTAAAATTTTCCAAATGTTTTAAGTTGGTAGTCGACTAACCCTCCTTATTCTAGTCGACTAACATACCCAAATTTTGTTCTTTATGGTTTTTGCTTAGCTAGTCGACTAACAAGCTTGTCCTAGTCGACTAACCGAGCCCGGGAATGAAAAATACCTTTGAAAATGCCTTGTTAATCGACTAACAAGCTTGTACTAGTCGACTAAGGGTTCTGCAACTTCAAAACGACTCTTTCCTAAACTAGTCATTCAAGCATTAAATGTTCCCCAACCACCCTAAAACCTTCCTAATCCGACTTCTAGGGTTTCAAACGGTCATTTGGGTTTAGGATGGCTATATATTGAAGGTTGGTGTTCATTTATTGCTTACCAAGTGATTAAATCTTTTGTCTTACACTCATTACTCTCAAGCATTCATTATTCACTCTTCTCATTGATTAAATACTCTTGTACTTCATCCATTTGATCTTTTGAGAAATTATTGTACTCTTGTATTGATTACAAATCAGCTTTGAGAAGCATTCATTGTATCATTCAATATTCAATCTCTTGTATTGTGAGTTTTGTAAGGGTTTTGTGAGAACTCTTGTAGGTGAGTTGTCTTCCACCTTGAAAGAAGGCAAGTTGTAAAGGTTTCTCCACCTTGAAGGAGTTACATAGTGGATTAACCCTCTTGACGGAGTTCTTGAGGCGTGTATGTAGACGGAGACCGAACCACTTTAAAACCTTGTATTTGATTTTCTAACTCAATCTCTTTACTTTAAGTTCATGATTTTATATCTTGTTGTATTAAGTTAATATTTAATCTTGCATTTTACTTATCCAATTTCAAGTTTGCAAAATTATTGTATTTCATTTTTGTAAGTAATTTTTATTTGCCTATACTCTATTCACCCCCCCTCTAGAGTATATTTTGGGCCAACATAACGATTATAAAATTTGAAAAATATTCAAATTTTTTTCACAATCCCCATTCTAACACGTAACCATATAATCCTCAATCACCACGTTATAATATAATCCTTAGATTTTCACATAATTTTCAATACTGATAGGTCAACATCATACTTTCATGAGTCAAATCAGTTGATTTTAATGTCACATCATAATTTTAAATTATGAAAAATGTTTCATCAACTTTGATTTGATGGGTATTTGATTCATTGTCTTTAAGTTGGAGTTCGGAGATTATTTAATGCATTGGGAATTCTTTGATACATTGGAGGCTGCGGATTATATTATATTTTGGGAATTATTTACCAATGCAAGGATTGGGGATTTATTGCATTTATTTGGGATTATTCGTAAAATTGAGAATTATGTGTAAAAAAATTTCAAAAAATTTATATAATAATAAAAATCAATAAGGATGATTTGTCTACGTAAGACTGATAGTCAAACACAAATGAAACATATTGTGGAATATTAAAATAGTATTTTCTTTCGAATTCAGCAATGCTCTTTTCCTTATATTTTACGTACCTGCACACATGCCGTGAATAGAGAATCTTAAAAATTAAATTTTAAATTAATTAGTTAGTCTAATATTATTATTTCAAGTCATTTTAAAGTAAGACGGAAATGAATAAGAGAAGATAAATTAATCAAGGAGACAAGGGTAAAGAGAAATAGTTCATGAATGCCTGTTATTAATAATGTTTAATAAAGGTACATGTTAGTAAAGAAAGTCCCTCCAATCAACAAATGACAAGTTGTCAAATGAGATTCACCTAAGAGATATATATAAAAGCTTTCAAGGTACGTAACCCTAATCCTAACTCCAAGTTCAATATAACCTATTCTGTACATTCTATATCCATCTCTACCAGTCTGACTCAATGGGTCCTTGATCGGCACCACACTGGTATCCCAAGGCTAACTCACATTCTCTCTTCTCCTCTCTTCTCTATAGGGTGTAAAGATCTCTACTTGATGGATTCTTGATCAGCACTACACCGTTGACTCAAGCCTCACTCACACTCTCTCATCCTCTCTTCTCTATATGGTGTAAAGATCTCTACTGGACAAGTTTTTGGCAAAAGTAGGTAGTTAGATTGGAGGAGCACACTGCCAATAAAAATTACATGCATGCACCCATTCTTAAGTGATGAGGGATATTAGTTTTTCATTCTTTAAGTTAACAATTCACACATACTAATCCGGTTTGAAGTTTAGTTTAATTTGTAAAATTAGCCAAAATCTTAAAAATAATCAAAGGGCAAATTAAAGTGCAGCGACCATATCTATCCATACTTGCGAAAAGTGATGATGGCTCACGAGATAAACTTGTAGGGGTTTTTGTCTTCGTATGATATTGGATTGTCAACTCTTCGACTGTTCGGCATGTTCATGTGGGGATTTTTGGTTTCCCAAAATTGTCCTTCCGCTCACGCTAATGGTGTTGCCATGGAGTGGTTGTGAGTCCTGACAGAAACGGGACGGTAAAAGTAAATTAGTTTTTGTCTTTTACCATCGCATAGAAAATTAATATGTAGTATTACTTCTAAACATGTTAGAGTTGGAATCAGAAGTGGATTTAAATTCATTTTTTAAAAATTTATGCAAAAAATTCATAGTTCAAGGATAAAATTTAAAATTGATTGAATCTAAAAATTAAATAAAATTTAAAATTGATTGAATCTAAAAATTAATTTAATTTTGGATACAAATTCAACTGGATATATTTTTGTCCCAAATAGATCCAAATAACTATATATTTCATTTTAACAGATTCAAAAAAAGAGAAATAATCAAGTCGGTGATAATTTAGACCATTTAAATGATCTAATCGTCGTTTAAGTATTTGCTGATTTTGGCTAAATCGACAAATGTTGACTAGATCATAATTCTTCAAAACAAAAAATTCTAACCATTGGAGTTGCACTTATCTTAATCTTACTATTAATAAGGGTATGTTCTTTTAATCGGAATTTTAAAACCTAAAACTTTCAAATACTAATACTTTTTAAGTCTCATGACTCGAAATTCTAAGAATTTAAAGTCTATTGTTCTTTGCCTTCTAAGGAGTTTAATTCCAACTTTATGACAATAAAAAAATAAAAAAATAAAATAAAAATCATAACCATGGCTTCTTCCTCTCTTTCTCTTCTCAAATCTAATCAAACTTGTCCAAGAAAGGTTTTTTTACAAGATCAATATAAAATAAAAAGAACAAGCTTAGGATTTTAATTCCATGGATTTATAAAATCCATCCACCAATTCCAATGAAAAGAAGAGGACCTAAACGAACATGCATACAAGAATTGATATCCCATAAACACTTTCAAGTCAATACGAGAATTAAAATTTCAAAATTGGGTGTTAGAACCGAGATTAATGATAATTTACAAGAACTTAAAAAAAAAAAAATTGAAATAAAATTCTCAAATTATAAAAATCTTCTGCGTCTTAAGCTCTTGGAAGAAGCTTTAGAAACCAAGTACCCCACTCCCAAACACATCACCCAGATTCCCACATCAACGGCCCATCTAACTCCTTCAATCTCCATATCCATCTCCTCGTAATCTTCACCGACCGATTCGCTCTCTTCTCCCCCACAAGAACAAGAACAATCATCATCGTCCAATTCACTCTCCACCTCTCTCTCCTCTGGTATCTCCTCTAATCCTCCAAACCCCCTTCCCGTCGTCGTCTTCTTTTTCACCACCATCTCCACCTTTTCACTCATTGCCACGTGTCCTTCCATAGCCACACAAACCTCCGCCTTCGAGACATCAATCCCTACCAGCTCGCTCTCAAGCGCGCATTTACACTCCATATACCACTCCTCGTCCTCATCTTTCCTAAAAACCCCCTTCAAGACCTTCTCCTCTCTCATATACACCTCGAATCGAACTCCTTCGCTAGCCCGAACCCGCTCTCTGCTCCCGAAAACCGCCTCTCCGGTTGGACCGCTGTTCAAGATAACTCGGTGGAGAGTAACAAACGCGGGCAAATCGGGCCGGATCTTAGATCCATCGATCTCAAGAAGGCTTCCGTTAATGCGAGGGAGGTAGACGAGAGTGAGTGATTCAGGTAAGGGTTTACCAGCTTTCAAGACCGATAATCGGAGATAAAAACCGGTAATCTTCAACCGATCTCGCTCTATGCGGTGAAATCCATGAATCTCGGTCGATCTGCACATCTTTCCTCCAATTCCGTTGCCGGAGATTTCTTGCTCTACGAAATCTTCTTCTTCAGATATTTAGTGTAATAGAGGCGGCTTGAGAAATGAGAGATTTGAGGGTTTATCATTTATGTAGCGAGAGGTGAGCTATGAGCGGCGGCGGTCAGCGTCATCGGTTTTGCTAAAAATCGAGGGGTGGCAACTGGCGAGCACACGGATTTGTTGATGACGTGGATAAAACGACAAAAGCGCTGTAACTTTTCGCCACCAAGAGAGGGACGTGTCGCGTGACAGGAGATTTCCTCGAGCTTGCAGCATTCATATTCGTATGATCTAGTGTATCGCGGATATGGTATTTAGTGGATTTGCGGGTTTCAGTACCGTGGATTAGGAACAAATCGAGTGAATTATAACATATAGACGTGTCGATGACTATTTGATAGTATTTGTGATGTGATCTGAGTGGATTATGCTTAGGGGCGCAAAATTGTTTGATTTGGAAGTGGGAACCAATCAAGAATGGGTGCTCATTTTCTTTATCCTGAACTAAATCATGTACTGGCAGAACAAAACTAAAATAATTAATGCAAAGTTGGTTTGAAGAGGATATATATTGTCTTTTTTTTATATTTTTTCTTCCCTTCTATAAAGATAAGTATTCTTTCTATTTTTAGCTATCCTGAAAAATCAAATTATTTTTTTTTATTTTTTTGATATTATCATTTATTATTCCAAAAATACATTGATATAATACCAATTGCAATTATAAAAAAATGGTAGTTTTGGAAATAAATTATAAAAAAATCATAAATTAATACACTAATGAGTTTTCTTAATATGCGTGTTTTTTAGAACAGTCCTATTTTTATGGGACGGAGGGAGTACAATTCAACTCAATTTAATGAGATCTTCATTTCAACCATGTAGATCAAGTAAGTTTGATTTTTTATAACCTTTAATATGTGAAATTAATTAACTGAGGTTGATTTTTCGAAGGGGGGAAGATTTTTCACTACTTCTATCAACCGCCATACCATTCCTTAAAAGACATAAATTTAACATGTTAAATACATTTTTAATACATTGAAACAAGAGTAAAAATTGAAAGTGAAGTAATTATAAATGTAAAATTAATGTTATGTTAACCCTAGGGTGGGTAGCTTAGTAGTGGAGCAAGTAGGGTTAAGGGCTTATCAAGTTTCTTGGTCGCGTGTTCGACTCCCACTAGCTACTAATATTCGGGGCCACGGACCATAAAGCGCAAGCTTTTTTCGAAAGCCTTGTTCGGGATGCAAGACTTAGTCTGGTACGCGCAAGCTGGCCCAGAATACTTGTATAGCTAAAAAAAAAAAAAGTTATGTCATATCACATATGGGATAAGTTCAATGTTCATTAATCTTTACACATTTTTATATTTATTTTAGATCAGAAAACTCAATTTGAGAATTGTATTTTAAGAAAAATATTATAGTATTAGATGTTCTTTTAATACACACTGTCTATCAATTATGTGAGAGAGAGAGAGAGATATTTTTATTCTTACGAGGATGTTTCAGTATAATATATTAACACTCTTAATCATAGGTTTTGAAATGTATTGAAGTAAAAGGACATTTAATAGTTAGGATTAAATTGAATTTATTTCAAACAAGAGAATTAATTAAGTTAACTGATATCAGAACATACTTACGTAACAAAATAGGGGTTTGGTTTTGCTACGGATCATCATTTTATCCGCACCGTGTGGCTCGTCAAAATGTGGCCATCTGCAATCGTTTAGGATAGCACAATGAAAGGTTTAACACCGTTTGACTAAAGGTTCTTAACGGCAACAAAAAAAATGCAATTTCATCCAAACCCAAATCAACTCCCCAAAATGACCAACGTGTTTATATCTGTATTTCTACAAATGAATCTGTAGAGATGGAAAATTTCTAGTCAATCACAAATTGTCACATAGTTTAAGCCAATTAAAGCATGACAAATTAAAATGTGTCATGTGCCATCAAATGGACCCACTATGAGGCAAATAAGAAATCGTTAAGTGTCCTATTTTACACAGGCTTAACAAATTACAATTAGCCATGTGTTTTAAATCTGTGATTAAGTGGACAAATCAAATTCTGTCACCTAACTATTACATTGGGCCCATGTGGAAAAAAAAGGCTTTATCACATGGCCAATCAAGGATAATTATCTAAAATTAGTATTTATCATTTTCACTCATTAAATAAGGATAATTATTAAAATAAATATTTATCCTTGTCATCCAAGTAGAGTAAACTAATCAAATGGTACCACATGATCAGATAAGAATGACTTCAAAATAATTAATATTTATCCTTATAAATTAAATAAATAAGGATTAAGAAGCCGATTCCTATCAAAATACTCTACTCCTTACCACTATAAATATGGGTGGCCTCCAAAGGTTGAAGGACAATACTTCTCAATTAAAGAAGCTCTCTCGGATTGAAGCATCAAAGCCCTAAAGAACTTCTCAACAATCAAGCTTTCAAGTTGAAGATCAAGCATCAAGCCATTCAAGTCGAAGATCAAAGTCTTTCAAGTTGAAGATCAAAATCCTTCAAGTTGAAGATTAAGCATTCAAGTTGAAGATCAAGTATCAAGCTTTTCAAGTTGAAATCCAAACCTTCATCAAGCCTTCAAGTTGAAAATCAAGCTTTTAAGCCTTTCAAATTGAAGTTCAAGTTCAACAAGTCTTTAAACAAGCCAGATTCAAGAACAAGTGATCATCACCCTTGAATCAAGAAATCTACCAAGAGAAGAATCAGAGGATTTTTATCTTTTGTAAAAGATCAATAGAGATTGTACTTCACACTTTTCAAATATTAATCAAAATCAACATTTGTCTACTATCTTTTCGGTGTTTATTTAAAAACAAGAAATTTATGTGTATAGGTGATCGTTCAAACTCTTAATTTCACAATATAAATGAAGATTTGGGTGTTTTGAGGCAACCCGTCATGGATCTGGAAAGCGGGGTTTACACAGATCAAGTAAAGGTGAGATGGGTGTATAAAAATTAGCTTACTTGGATCTCATATGAAAAACCCATATCGTTTTTTAATTAAAATTGTTGTTATTGTTGCAGAAAGAATTATGGAGGACAGTTCTGACTTTGGCTTATTAGAGTTTACGCGTTGTATATGGTGATTTGAGTACTTCGCCCCTTTATGTATACAAAAGCACATTTGCTGAAGATATACATCACTCAAAGTCTCAAAGAGCAAAGAAGAGATTTATGGGGTTTTGTCCTTTGTCTTCTGGACTCTTACTTTGGTTCCTCTTCTCAAATATGTATTTATACTAAAAAATCAACCAACGTCTGAGTCCCATATAATGTAATTCCATATATATATATATATACATACACAACTTCAAGTGAGAATATGAACCTGGTGCAAGAGAGGGGGGCGAGAACCTGGTTTTTGGATTGGAGGAAAGATGAGAGAGCCAAGAAAAGATTCGAACCAAGAAGTGAGGAGATCACATTTTGGGGGGAATTGAATTTCGGTTTGGGCGGGATTGTCACAATCAAGTCACCAAACAAGGATGCGTTTTTGTCGCCGTTAGGAAACTTTAGTGCAGACTGTGTTAAATCCTTCATTGTGCCATCCTAAACGAGTACAAATGGGTGCATTTTGAGATTAAATTACTGTGAGCCTTTGGATCTTCTGAAACACTAATGTGGTGCCATCCAAGCTGCGAGCCGCACAGTGTGGATGAAATGATGATCCGCAGCAAAATCAAATGCCCAAAACAGAACTGTATATAAGATTGATTCTTATATCGAGTACGTCCATTTACCTGACGTCTTAACTCAACACTATATCAAGTAAGGCTGATTTAAAAAAATAAATAAATCTAAACTTAAAATCAAATCAAACCCTTTGAAGAATTGACCTAAAGGAGATTGATTGGGTTAGTTCAATTCTTGAATTATATCCTATCAACTTCCACCCCTAATTGTGGCCTTGGAAGGAATCTCTACCTTTTGGTATTGACGGGCCAGTTTCTTTTCGTCAATTTATGTCTTCTTGTGTGAAAGAATCGTTTAGATTGGGAATTTGTGGCAATTTGTACTAAATTCAGGGCTGTTTGGTTATCGCTAAGGGTTTAGGTAGGGTCTGATGTTTTTGTTTTTGTTTTTTTTTTTTTTTTTGGGGGGTTCTTCAACTTAGTTTTGTACGCATGTGGAGTCCAAAGAGGATGAATCGCTTGCTTCCATGCATGCACCTTGTCTTACCCTCTCTTTCCATTATTGCTTTCCAAATAAAGAAAACGTCCATGACGATGGGAGGCACGCTCTGTGGTTCATTTTTTTCATATATATTCATATACTTAGATTTAAATCCGGGACAACGCCGAGATTTAAATTTCTCTCTATATAGAGTAATATTCCTATCAGCTATACCTTATTTAATTAAATAATATAATATCATTTGATTGTTAGATCCCCTACCATGCTCGAGATCTAACGATTATGAGATATTAGTTGATAAAAATGAAAGCATATTAACATTCATTTATTAGCATAAAAAATATATATTTTCATATTTCAGGATTTGTTGTTAATGTTTACAAATATCAACATATGCTGATATGGCACTGAAGTGCGACATGTTACCAAAGGTACATAATCTTGCAATTGCATATTAGAGATGCAAGTTACGAGAAAGAATTTAATATGTAATAACATATGGTAACTACCTTGCATTCCTAATTCATAACTCCAGGATGGATGATATATTTTGATAATGTGTCAATATGTACATCCATATAATATTAGCATATCCTAATCTTTGCAATATCTCCATATACATGTACTTGTAGAATCTTAATAGCTCGCTTTATAGTGTTTGACAAAACGCCCCATTGCAAGTCTAGCTTGATACAAATGGAGGCTTGAGATGAAAATTCTAAATAAGTCATTTTTTATATCGATGATGTGGCTTATGAGTTATGAGAGTGATCATATAAGTATGAATTTAACTGGTAATGGTCCAGTGGATCGGCCTGTGTAGTGACAAGTCCATCCGAGATAGGTAGGCTAAAGTCACTTAGATTAGTGGGCCAAGATCAAGAGTATTGGGTCTGTCAAGTCCAACCAAACAGATCTACTTGCAGATTTAAAAAGGAAAAATTATCCAGACCCCCTTAAATATTGAATTTTATACCAGTAGGTCCAGAACACTATTATGTTTACCCATAACTCCCTCCAGGATTTTCTAAAGTCGACTTTAATTATTTAATGACAAATTTACCCTTTTATTTGGAGAGTTTTATTACCTTTTAAATAGTGTAACTGTTTTGCTGACATTATAGTTAGTTTTTGAGATTTAATTCAATTCAAATTTTGTTTTTTAATTGTGATATATCCGTTTATTGCTTTAAACAAATAAGTAAATTTACCTATTTATATAAACTAGAAATAAATAAACGTATTTGGAAGTAAGTAAATTTACCTATATTTATTAACTATAAATAAGTAAACTTATTTGGAAATAAGTAAATTTACCTATTTATATGTCTTTAAACAAATAAGTAAATTTACCTATATATATATAAACTAAAAATAAACAAACATATTTGGAAATAAGTAAATTTACCTATATATATTAACTAGAAATAAGTAAATTTATTTGGAAATAATTAAATTTACCAATTTATATGTATTTAAATAAATAAGTAAATTTACCTATCAATATAGTCTAGAAAAAATAGTAATTTTATTTCACTTTTCTCTTTCACAATGTATGATTTCCCTCTATTTCTCATCTTTTTTTTTTTTATACTTTTTTTGAAATATGTTTTAGTTCTCATTTTCATTCTCATTTTTTGACTTTTTGATAGCAGACATATACGTTGCAAATATTAATTTATATGTCTTTAAACAAATAAGGAAAATTTACCTATTTATATAAACTAGAAATCAATAAACGTATTTGGAAGTAAGTAAATTTACCTATATTTATTAACTAGAAATAAGTAAACTTATTTGGAAATAAGTAAATTTACCTATTTATATGTCTTTAAACAAATAAGTAAATTTACCTATATATATATATAAACTAAAAATAAATAAACATATTTGGAAATAAGTAAATTTACCTATATATATTAACTAGAAATAAGTAAACTTATTTGGAAATAATTAAATTTACCAATTTATATGTATTTAAATAAATAAGTAAATTTACCTATCAATATAGTCTAGATAGAATAGTAATTTTATTTCACTTTTCTCTTTCACAATGTATGATTTCCCTCTATTTCTTTTATTTTTTTTTATTTTTTTTTTATACTTTTTTTTGAAATATGTTTTAGTTCTCATTTTCATTCTCATTTTTTGACTTTTTGATAGCAGACACACACGTTGCAAATATGAATTTATATGTCTTTAAACAAATAAGTAAATTTAGTTATTTATATAAACTAGAAATCAATAAACATATTTGGAAGTAAGTAAATTTTCCTATATTTATTAACTAGAAATAAGTAAACTTATTTGGAAATAAGTAAATTTACCTATTTATATGTCTTTAAACAAATAAGTAAATTTACCTATATATATATAAACTAAAAATAAATAAACATATTTGGAAATAAGTAAATTTACTTATATATATTAACTAGAAATAAGTAAACTTATTTGGAAATAATTAAATTTACCAATTTATATGTATTTAAATAAATAAGTAAATTTACCTATCAATATAGTCTAGAAAGAATAGTTATTTTATTTCACTTTTCTCTTTCACAATGTATGATTTCCTTCTATTTCTCATTTTATTTAATACTTTTTTTGAAATATGTTTTAGTTTTCATTTTCATTCTCATTTTTTGACTTTTTGATAGCAGACACACACGTTGCAAATATGAATTTATATGTCTTTAAACAAATAAGTAAATTGACCTATTTATATAAACTAGAAATCAATAGACGTATTTGGAAGTAAAATTTTCCTATATTTATTAACTAGAAAAAAGTAAACTTATTTGGAAATAAGTAAATTTACTTATTTATATGTTTTTAAACAAATAAGTAAATTTACTTATATATATAAACTAAAAATAAATAAACATATTTGGAAATAAGTAAATTTACCTATATATATTAACTAGAAATAAGTAAACTTATTTGGAAATAATTAAATACCAATTTATATGTATTTAAATAAATAAGTAAATTTACCTATCAATATAGTTTAGATAGAATAGTAATTTTATTTCACTTTTCTCTTTCACAATAAATGATTTCCCTTTATTTATTTATTTATTTTTTATACTTTTTTTGAAATATGTTTTAGTTTTCATTTTCATTCTCATTTTTTGATTTTTTTAGCAGACACACACGTTGCAAATATGAATTTATATGTCTTTAAACAAATAATTAAATTTACCTATTTATATAAATTAGAAATCAATAAACGTATTTGGAAGTAAGTAAATTTACCTATATTTATTAACTGGAAATAAGTAAACTTATTTGGAAATAAGTAAATTTACCTATTTATATGTCTTTAAACAAATAAGTAAATTTATCTATATATATAAACTAAAAATAAATAAACGTAATTGAAAATAAGTAAATTTATCTATATATATATAAACTATAAATAAATAAACGTATTTGGAAATAAGTAAATTTACCTATATATATTAACTAGAAATAAGTAAACTTATTTGGAAATAATTAAATTTACCTATTTATATGTATTTAAATAAATAAGTAAATTTACCTATAAATATAATCTAGAAAGAATTTCTGGTAATTAATTGAGGGTATATATGTCAGATCATATTAGATTGGTAAATATAAAATTTTGACTTTTTGGGAAGGGGTTTTGGGTCTACTACCACTACACTAGGGGGTTATGGGTTATATCCCCATTTAAAAACCAGCTAGCAAATAACAGTGCAAATCCCTTTCAACTTTCTGAAATTTTCAGCAAGTGGTGGCAAAACCAAACTGGTAATGGCCACTTGCAAATTCAGAAGAAAAAAAAAAGGTACTCAACACCATGGAATGACTAGAATTACCATAAATTTGAACCACATTACTCACATGGTTCTGATTTGTAACATCAAATCAGTTGTTTACAAAGTCCATAGTGGTGAAACGTGAAGCACAATTATGGTACACTTTAGCCAATTGGCCCAATATCTCTGTTTACTTCCATTCAGGTTTGGGTCGAGATTAGTCAATATGATGGGTGCGATCACCTGTAAATCATGCCCCTACATTAATTATTATTATTTTATTATTTTGTCAAGCAATGAAGCCATCGCTCCATGGGATCATATAACATCCGGACTAATAGTCCTGACTTGACCGTCCAAGAGTGTTTGGCTGGTTTCGAACCCGGAATGTCTGTGTTTACGAATCATCCCAAGACCTACATTTCTTAAAATGTATAATTTTTTACATAATTCACATGATAAATAATAGTAGTAGATGATCTTACATTATTTACATGGGAGTGATTAATCATGTGATAATTATCTGCAGTTCTACACTATTTTCAAATCTCGTTATCATGCTACGGGAATGTTTGCGTTGAATTCTGGTCATTGTGTTGTTAAGCAAGGAAGGAAGTGCGCTGACCTTATTAGTGTAAGTAAACAATTGAGTAAAAACCCTTAAGTGGGAGTATCAAAAAGGGCAATTCTTCGGCAAGCACATGAACCGATAATTTAAAGTTAAATAATTGGTTAATGGACTGCCAAAATAATAGTTGATTTCAAGGTCAACGAACTATATATCATTATGTTAAAAATACGATGTCGTATCTTTCAAAAGGCCAATTCTTCTGCTAGCCAGCACTTAAATCGATAATTAAATGTTAAATAATAGCTTAGTGGAATGCCAAATAATTGTTGATTTGAACTTGTTATGGTAGAACTTCAATTTAAAACGTTGTTGTTTGTTGTGTATTGTTATCATTATTCACAGGTTTGTGCATGTAACATAAAAAATACATGTTAAATAATTATATATGCCGCTGCCGCTGTCGCGGCCGCGGCAGCGGCAGCGGCCGATTGTAAATGGACTGTTGTATTAGAGGGGCCATTTTTGTATATTTATTATCTTAAAAAAGGGACATTTTGTCTAAGATTTTTGGACTTAATTGATAGTATAAGTCACTCATGATAGAAACTTTTAGGTATTTAATCCTAATAATTTATTATTCTAATGAGAATATGAGATTAATGACTTGTTGGATTGAGTCAAGACAAAATAATGTGCACGAAAAAAATATTTTGTGTGTGAATTATATTAATTTTACTAAATTATATATGATATAGTCGATCCTTTAAGTTTGTTCAGTTAATAAGCCAAATGATAGAAATCTACTATTAACTCAAAAAAAGGACATTTTGTCTAAGATTTTTGGACTTAATTGATAGTATAAGTCACTCATGATAGAAACTTTTAGGTATTTAATCCTAATATATAATTTATTACTCTAATGAGAATATGAGATTAATGACTTGCTAGATTGAGTCGAGACAAAATAATGTGCACGAAAAAAATATTTTGTGTGTGAATTATATTAATTTTACTAAATTATATGTGATATAGTCCTTTAAGTTTGTTCAGTTAATAAGCCAAATGATAGAAATCTACTATTATCCCAAATCTCCTAATAATAACAAATGAAAACGAGTTTTGATGTGTTTTCTCATATTCAAATTCGAAAACTCTTTCTAAAATTAAAAATATACGCCATCAAATTAAAGGGTATTGAGTTTGAATCTTTTGCTTAGGTTTTTCTATGCTTGAATTTGATTGGATACTAAAACCGTGATACATTATTTGAAGTATAAAACATTAGAGAAAATCCTATGACCTAATTATTCATGCATGCCTGCAAAACTAGAATAAGAAATAGGAAGGCAACCACTTTAAACAGTGAAGAAATATCCCTACTCCCATTTAACCCTTTTTATGTCCTTTAGGAGTCATGGTTTCTCTATATGGTTTCATATTCAAGGTATTTAATTTCTCACAATAGTTACATGTTTGACAGATTTAGATATTGATGCTAAACACTAAATTTGTTCAGATGCATAAGGATCGAATAACTTTGACCATCTGAAGATATGATTTCATGGCACATATGGTTCTAAGTGCTAAAAAGCATTCCAAGTGTATACTTAAAGTTCTAAAAGAGTGTTTATCATGAATCTCCTATAATATTAAAACATGACATTTTTATGGTTAAATCTTCTGCACAAATCATTCTTCAATGTAATCTGGGCGTGTAATATTATTGGATTTTATTACTAAATATTCTATCTGGATCATTTTTCAATGTACTCTGGATGTATAAAATGTATGAGAAATTAGAACCAATAATATGGACAAGATGAACCATAAATCTCAGTCCTTTTCTTTTATTACATTAATATTCAAAACGACTTTTGTGCATTGAGCACAATCGATTCTCAAATCAACAGCCATTGGATTTTTCTTTAATTTTCTCATTTTTGAACCAAATCAAAGGATTTCAAGTCTTTATCGAATTTCTATTTCCACAATGACCATAGAATTTCCATGTACTATATTTGACAACTTGTCTTACGCTTGTAATTACACTAGTAACCAAACTAATTGTTATAAGTAAATTGTCAAATTAGAAAAGGAAAGTAGACTTAATATTAAGCACAACTTTATGAGCAGCCTATGACCCAGAAGATTTTGGATGCGTTAGCAAATTTCAACCCACGCTTCTCGACCAGCAACAAGTCTTCATTCATAAACGACACCCACTTTCAAATCATACCAGTTGATGCCAAAATCACCTGTTGCATTCTGTCTCAGTGCATCACCCACCACCACGATTGGTGTGCCAGTGCTGCCGGCATCAATACGTACCTTTTTAATTAACTTTTCAAAGATATACATCCAATCACCATCCCCATGATGACTATATATATATATATATATATATATATCTTTTTCTGCATTATGTTTTTTACATTTCTCTTTAATTCTACTTACTGTTAGTGTAAAACAGTCTGTATCAAATTATGATTTATATAAATAAAACATGGAACATTTTTGCTTAATTTTATCCATTACAAGATGAGAACTAAAGAACAAAAATGGGAAAGAAAAGTAAAAAAAATACTTTCATGACAGCCTTAGCACAAGTAATGTCTGTAAAAAGAAAAAAATTCCTCGAGCTGTTTTGCAGAATAGATGGGTCCCTCTGTCTGTAACAAATAATTGAAGGTACTATACATATACTTGTAATTCTGTTAGTGTTTACCATTTCTAATATTATAGGACTTTTATTTGAAGCATTCCATCATATTTGACATAAAAAGTTTCAAATTTCATGTTCGAATCACGTGGACGGTTACCTTAGTGTGAGACATTCTTAAGGAGAAAAAGGGCAAGCTATTATGAGTCTTCTTGTTTTTTATTTTTTTTTTTAATTTATACGATGAGGGTGTCCGGGGCAGCTTACGCATACCTCAACTAATTCCTCGGGTGATCGTAATATCCTACTAACTACAGGCACCAGATAAAACGTAAGGAAAATACCCTGAGTAGGTGGTTCATGAGACTCGAAATAGAGATCTCGGACTTGATACGTCAAAGTCCAACCATCTGAACTATCCTCTTGAGTTAGGACTAGCTACTTGTCGCAAGAGTAAAAGCACTAGAAGTAGTTACGCCTTAATGTACTACGAGTCTTTCTTTATTTTTTTTTTTGGAAAATACACTTTGCACCCCTGTACTATTACCTAAAAATACTTTGCACCCCTGCACTTTAAAAGTGAACAATCGACTCCCTGCACTTTCAAATTTTGACAGTTTGGACCCTTCTGTTAGTTGGCCGTCCATTTTTTTGACGGAACAATTGTTAGATTACTATTTTTTACATATTAAATGACTTAAATGCCCTTATTTTAATTTAATAGAATACATGACCAAATGGTTGAAGGCCTTGACCGTTTGACCCGATCCAAATTATTTTACACCCCATTTTAGGGCCATCGCACCCATGAGAGCTAATCTTCTTCCCCAACGCCGGCAAGATCTTTCCCCAACTCCGGCAAGATCTTTCCCCAAGTCTACAATAGGTCACTTCCCTAAAGTCTCAGAGGATGTAAAGTGAAGCGTCTCCGACAATGTTGAAATCGTCTCCAACCATGTCGCAGGGGCTTGAATAAGTCTACGCGAAACTCTTATCAATTTCTAAAGGAGCATGACTGGGCACATCACTACCATTTTCATCACCATCTTTCCGAGCCAAACTTGACTGTAATTTCTTATTTAATGTGTAATATAAAAGAGAAGCCGCACTTGCTGCGGTGGCCATGGTTGCAGCTGCCATGAGTTTGCGACCCTAAAAGCATTAAAGAATAAAATATTAGCTTAATTCACCAAATCTATCAATATTATGCACCAACTTAATATCAAAATAAATCTTATCAAAAACCTTAATGTCATAATAAAAATCCCAACTACTTAATCAGATGTCAAGTATCTCTCTCTCTCTCTCTCTCTCTCTCTCATATAATGGGCATTTCATCTCCAGTTGATTGAACATTCAAAGACAAAAATTTCCTATAGTCTTCGTTTAAACAGTAATTCTCTGTTTGGTTGCTAAAACAAATCGAGAAAAATGGCAAGAAAATAGTACTTCAAATCTTATGCTTTATGCCGGTTTTGGTTTGCAGAAAACGCAAAACTCACCAAATACTTGTATTCAACTCGGGTCCCAAAACATGTGGAAAAAAAAAAATACATATTCAAAATTGAAATTTCCCTTCTTTTCCTATATTTTCCCAGCAACCAATCGAAAAATAAGAGTAGATGATCAAGGAATTTAAAAAAAAAAAAAAAAGGAGAAATAACCTGAACATGGAGAGAAAAAAGCTCAAACACAAAACCCTAAAAATCCTAACTTTAAGAGACATTTCATCAGAGTTTGAAGAAAAAGAGAGGAAATGAACGAACCTGAAGAGTTCTACTGCAATGGACATGCTAATCCTTTGTTTCAAAGGCATCTATCGTTAATGAAAGGCATCAAGAGAAGCTGAAAATTAGGGCACTGTTTTGGTTTTTTTAAGCTAAACCCGTTTGGATTGTCTTGACCCGAGTCCCCTACCCACAATTGATTATTTTATTTCTTTTTAAATAATGGGTATAATGGTAAATTATTCTCATAATTAAACGCCGTAAGCCCTTTTGCTAAATTTTGAAAGTGTAGGGGATCAAGTGTTGTGAGACCCCAAAATTTTGAATAGTAAATTTTCTAATAGTAAATTTTCAATAGTAAATTTTCTTAATTATTATTATTTTATTTTATTTATTGCACACTTGGCATTTTGCCATTGGGCAATGAAATGTGCCATGTGGTCATCAATTAAGAAGGGTGCATGAGAATTTATGTACACCCTTGGGTGACATCTAAAATGTGAATGGTGGGTATATATGAATGGTGGATAAATGTGAATGGTGGGTAAATATGAATGGTGGATAAATGTGAATGGTGGGTATATATGAATGGTGGATGAATGAAAGAATGGTGGATGAATCTAAGAGTGGTAGTTAAATTTGAGAGTGGTAGATAAATTTGAGAATGGAAGATGAGAATGGTGGATGAATGTAAGAATGGTGGATAAATTTGAGAATGGAAGATGAATCATTTCTCTATAAATACCACATTTCAAATGCTAATGAATACACAAGTAAGACACAAGTAGTAGAGAAGAAAGAATTTAGAGAAAGAAAAGAGTGAGAAGTACTCTTGGAGTTGGCAAGGAGTAAGCACTTGAAGTTCAACATACACACAACCAAGGTAGAGTTCTACTATCTTACATATTTCATGTTGAGTTTGAAAGAAAATAATAGTGGGTTGGCATTTCCTATTCTTTTCTATCTTGATTTTAGCTTAATTGATGAGTTTATATCATGATTTGGTGAAATTGGGAGGTGTTTGTTTGCCTAGAAAATTCTAGGAAAATTTAGAACAAATTGAGTTTCAAAAAATAGAGCATACTGTTTGGGTATTTTTGACTTGGTTAGAGGCCGAATTGATCTAAACCTTCTTCATGAAAGTTGTAGGTCTTTCAATTAGCTTTCTAACGAATCCGACCTTGACTTATTTGGAATTTTGTGTGGAGAGTTATGATTTTTTTTACTAAAAACTGTTTTTGGATGGGTTTAAATCATGACAATGAAATATGGGGATTTCAAATCTTGGATTTTTATATGAAAATGAAAATCTGAAACTTTGGGACTATTTTTCCCATCAATTATATCAACTCAAGATCATGTGTATCAAATTTGAGAATTTTCCAATGAGTAGATTAATTTCTATAATTTTCTGAAGTTTAGAAATACTGAAACTTTGAAAATTTGTAGTATATTGTGTATATGTCCGAAAATTCTGAAATTTGAGTATATTGTAAAGCTTGAATTTATGGATTTTTAGAGACAAGAATCATGGAAAAAGACCTATGGATGAATGGAAATTTCTAGAGAGAGAAAGTTTCCTTGAAACTTTAATAGTGACACAAAGTGTATTTTCATAGTTTATCGAAAAATTATGATTTTTACATATATGATGTAGATTGATTTTATATGAATTTAGAACTTTGAATCACTTCAATTGGATGTGAATTGTGAGAGAAATTGAGAACCGAAGTTGCCGAAAAATCGGAAATTTTATTAACGAGCCTACTTGGGCATCATTTTTAAATATGTTCGGATGGGAGGTGTTATACACCACCATGATATTTTGAAAGCTTATATCACACAGATTCTATAACATCTTGAATCATCCAAATCGGATGAGTAACGAAGGAGATATAAGTGTGCAAAGTTGGCCAAAAAGAATGGATTATTGTATAGAAAATACATGTGGATAGAAAATTAACTATCTTCCAAATTGTGAGTCTTTGGAAAATAGTTAATTTTCATGAATAATTGATTTTTATAAAATCATGATGATTAGTGAAAGACCTTGGAAATACAAGTTATGGAAATTATATTGGCATATATATAAACTGTTAATATATGCATGTGATATTTGTAAAGTTTATAACATGCTGTTATTATTATGAATAAAATGATGAAGCATGTTAATTGTTATGTATAAAATACATACATATGATGATTGCCATAATTATTGCACATAAAATTGGCATATGGCATGTGGTGATGATGTTATGAGAAAGTGACTGGGTTTAACAGTAAATTCCATACATCTCATAGTAACAATGTGTTTTGAGAAAATAAAACCGTACACTTGTCATGTGAATATGCGTATATGGGCGCGCATGTTACGCGTGCAAGCAAAGCGGACAATATTGTTACTTGGAGAAGTACGGGGTGTTACAGTGGCACAGTTACATGTGGTGGCTCAAGTTGAGTGAGCAGAATGATTTATTTGTATATCACTGATATAAATGTTGATATGAGATATATGTTGAGCTGATATACTATGAAATGTATGCACAAATTGACATACATGAATTGTTGATATGAGATGTATGCCATATGTATTGCATAATTGCATCTGGCATGAGACACAGTTACATGTGAAATATATTGCATAGAAAATCATATGCATTTATGATTATTTTTGTAACTGTGGAGTTGAGATACCACCGATAGGACAAAAGATCCTAGGAAACAGTTAGTGCACTAATATATCACCCTTGCTAAAAATAGTACGTAAATCCTCTTGTCAATGAGTGACAATCGCGGTAGGTCCTAAAAAGGTGGGGATTGGGTGATATACATCCTAAAAAGGAGGGGATGCTGTTGTGGTTAAGATGGTTGAGTACCTTAAAAATGAGGTAGCCATCTGTTATGTGTTGATGTTTTGCAGGAAAAGCAGAACAGAGAAAATGACAGGTATGACTGCATGAGCATTGCATCATATATCTGTCATATGCATAAAGCATGCATGTACTGTAAAATTATTTATTGTGAAAAAGTGATGGATATATTCTGTAATATATATAAATGAATTACAGATATGATGATTTATTTATGTGATATTTGGTTGATGATAAAATTTGTTGACAGATATGAGAATATGGAAGGATGTGAATATTTCTGAATGTATTGAGATAAGAAGATATTGTATTCTTGTAATATGAATAACAATAATAAAAATGACTCATCATGGACTAGGCAATTTTGCCGAACCATGTAAATCCTGGTGTTTGTTTATTTTTCTGCTATGTGTTTTCTTTAAGAGGATGACACGTTATCAGCATGAGACTCTATCCAACTCAGTAAACTAAATGGATGTTTTTGAAATTTGGGTACATTACGGGACTGTACTCAGGATACAAACTAGTACTCAGCGCTATCTTTAATTGTTGAGATGTTGAAAAAAATATTTAAAGACTTCCGCACGCGTATTTTGAAAAACTGTGTTAATTTTAAAAAGAAATTACTCAAAAGATAAGCGCTTGGTGTTTTATGTCACTGTGGCATTTCCGCATAGGGGTAACCCTGTGTGGGGTGTTACAAGTGTTCACTTTTAAAGTGCAGGAGTGCAAAACGTTTTTGGGTAATAGTACAGGGGAGCAAAGTGTATTTTCCCCCTTTTTTTTTTAATGGCCTGAAAAATGCCATGCTTCATGAATGTTGATGTAAAAAACATATCTTGTGCGACACATGCGGTTTTTCCTTTTTCTTTTATCCTAACAACAAAATAACTATCATTCTCCCATATTTTATAGACAGCTCTTATCACATCATTTACAATAGTTTTAAGAATTGGAATACGGTGGAGAGTTGCAATTTTTTTTTTTTTTTCCTTTGTGGGTAGGGGGCTTTTGCTTGAAATACATTAAAAGGGCAACGTCCCAGAAACATCTTCTTGTTGTTAAGCCTTAGGACAACCACAATCAGCCATGTAAGAGTAAAAAACAAGATTAGGATACAGGAAACTACAAGGAGATCCAGTCGTCATAGTATGATTTTAGTCTTTCAAATCTTTGGACAACTGAAAATTTTTATAATTTCCCAGTTGCATAATTTAATTTTGTACACTTTGGGCGGTGTGCTAATGATTTTTGTTAGACACCAAATAATTGAGAAATGATTAGTACTCAAATATCTTGTTACATTAATTGTTCAAATATAATTCGCTCAACCTTCATTTGGATATCAGAAAGCATATACAAAAGGAAAGGTGGAATGCTTAAAAATACTCGGAATGGAAATCCATATATTAGTGGTTCGCAGATTTTAGTATTTTCCTTTCATTTTCCTTTATACTTTCTAGAGGGTCCAAACAGATAAGCTTTAACGAACCACTGTTAAGTGAGAGTGACTATAACATGGAATTGAGAAAGAATATTATATTGACTTGCATAGCCAACCACAAGTAACATCAATCAATGTAAGTTCACACTATTCTGTCACTTTCATTGCCATGGATGATTGGGTCTCAATGCTTCTGCTTATATATTGTGTTCCAGAGGTTGAGTTTAAACCACACGCTGCAGTACTATAAGATTCTCCGTCTTTAGTTTCTGAACATTATCATAACCTCCACCGCATGGCGGAGAAATAAAGAGCGGTCCATGATAAGGTCAGCATGTGAAGCCAAAAAGCACTAATTAAAGTTTTGTTACCTCTTAAACTGCTCTTACATATAATGCATTAATGCAGTGCCTTGGTTCTATATTCAACATTTCGTGCCCTGTCCTAGCTTTTGTGGACTCATCTTTTGCTACTGTAAGTACGTGTGTTTAATCAAAAATTAGATCATAAGTGTCATATGAACTTGCGGGGAATTGTGGGCTTGTCGTAAATTTAGTAGAAAATCTGAAACCATTCAATGATTTGGGGGTCTTTATCAAGTTTTGCTACATATATAGAAAAAGGAAAAAAGAACCATCTGACATTTTGTTCACTTTTATGTGATTCTGCAGCTTGCTGAAGCTAGAAAAACACAAGGAGAAGAATACCAAGGTAAGATTTTTCGTGGATGCATCGGTTTTTTTTCTTGCATTTTATCTATTTTTTTCTTGTCCCATTATGTCATACTTAATATTGAAGTCTGATAATCTTGATGGGTTTTGTTTAATTAGTGAGAACTAGTTGAAGACAGGCTAAGAGAATTACCATTAAGTGTACATCATGAACATGGAACTGGAAGACAAGAAAGAGATTGAGAAGGAGAACTTGGAAGAACAGCATAATGAAACAGAGGACGATTTGAAGAGAATCCAACCATGGAAAAAGCAGATCACGATACGAGGAGTCATTGCAAGCACTGTGATCGGGTCTATTTACAGCATAATAGCAATGAAGCTAAACCTCACAACTGGGATTACTCCTAATCTCAATATCTCTGCTGCCCTTCTTGCCTTTGTATTCATTCGGGCATGGAGAAAGGTGCTTGAAAAGTTTGGATTCGCATCGCTTCCTTTCACCAAGCAGGAAAATACTATGATACAAACCTGTGCAGTTGCATGTTATAGCATCGCTGTTGGAGGTTCGAGCTAGCCTTTGATTTTAAAAATTCTTGCTGAATAAATTATTGTTTTGTTAACTTTCTACAATTCTTGACATTTATTTTTCAACTTTTGGACTGCAGGTGGATTTGGGTCTTATCTTTTGGGATTGAGCAAGAAGATGTATGAGCTTTCAGGGGTTGGCACAGAGGGAAATTCTCCAAGGAGTTACAAAGAACCAGGGGTTGGTTGGATGACTGGCTACCTTTTTCTAGCTTGTTTTGTTGGCCTTTTTGTCTTAATTCCTCTCAGAAAGGTAGATATTGTTTTTCTCAATCTTCTTTCCTCATAAAAAATAGAATTGTCTTGTTACATTTTTATTCTCTTTTTTTCCCTTTTTCTTTTTGGTAATATGAAGGTTAAACAATTGCAAGCGACTGGGATTTGATTCTCTTATATGCTTTTTCACTATTCTCTTCTTTTGGTTCTTAACTGTTCATATATTACTCAATTAACTTGATTCTACTTCCTCATTACAATAAGCAAAAGCAAATTTAAAGTCTCTATCATCGTTATCTAGGAGATGTTCTTTGGCTAATTCATATACCTGTACAGTCTGTACTTGGCATCTTGGGATATAATATACCAATCACTACAATTTACTGTAGTTATTGCCACCATAAATTTTTTTATTATCTTGATAAAGTATTTTTTTCTTTTTCATACCCTTGTATTGAATTATTCATGAGGTTCTTTCTGTTCCACAGATTATGATAGTCGACTACAAATTAACTTATCCAAGTGGAACGGCAACTGCAGTTCTCATTAATGGTTTTCATAACCGGGGCGATGAGTTGGCCAAGTACCCATCTATCTTTTGCAGTCCATTTGTTTCTTATGACTATTTCACTTGATAATAAAAATTTAAATATAGAGCAATCAGGCTTTAAAACAGAAGCTGTGGTAATCAATGCAGGAAGCAGGTTCGTGGGTTCATGAAGTTCTTTTCTATGAGTTTCTTGTGGGGATTTTTTCAGTGGTTTTTCTCTGGGAAAGAGGAGTGTGGATTCTCACAGTTCCCTACTTTTGGATTGCAAGCTTGGAAGCAAACGTACGAATTCCTCTCTCTATCTCCCTCTCTTTAGCATCTTTGAGCCTGACCTGTGGTTGATCCTTTGTTTTTGAATTATGAATTTTGTAGGTTCTACTTCAATTTTAGCATGACTTATGTGGGAACAGGGATGATCTGTTCACACCTTGTAAACTTGTCTTTGCTTCTGGGAGCTGTGCTCTCATGGGGGTTGATGTGGCCACTTATTCACCGGCTTAAAGGAAATTGGTTCCCTGAGGATTTACCAGAAACCAGTATGAAGAGTTTGAATGGTTACAAGGTCACTACTATGAATTTTCTTGTGATTTCTGAGCATTTCCATATTTGAAACGGACTTTCTAGAGATCCATGGTCCTAATATATACTCGTGATTTCTTGGCAGGTTTTTATCCCTGTTGCTCTCATATTAGGTGACGGGCTTTACAATTTCATCAAGATAATGTGCATTACAATCATAAATATCTATGGCAGATTGAAACAAATGAAGCTTAACGTAGGTAAGATGAGCGGCTTTAGAAAGCTTTCTTCCTCTCATTCTGATTTAGTTGGATATTTCTCAGTTAAATCGATTTAAGAGTGGTCAAATGGTTCAATGCACTTCCGAAAAGTGCTTGAGCTAATTATGCTTGAGATGAATTAATTTGTTTGAAAAACACATGGAATAATTCCAGTTTGCTTTTTATAGAATCTGAACACAAACGCTGATCCTCTGCTTCCTTAATTATGCCCACTTCTAGGCCTCATTTTAGTGTGCCAACATATTTTCTTCCTGCAGCTGTAGCTGGCCAGGACAAGGCCCTTGAGGATCAAAGGCAAAATGAAGTCTTCATCAGAGAAAGAATTCCTATGTGGGTAGGAGCAATTGGATACATCATCTTCTCTATCATTTCCATAATTGCGATCCCAATCATGTTCCCAGAGCTTAAATGGTACTACGTTGTTGTAGCCTATATTTTGGCCCCATCTCTAGCATTCTGCAATGCTTATGGAGCTGGTCTAACCGATATAAACATGGCCTATAATTATGGAAAAGTGGCTCTCTTTATACTAGCAGCTATATCAGGAAAAGAAAATGGCGTTGTTGCGGGGCTTGTTGGGTGTGGTCTCATCAAGTCTGTTGTTTCTGTATCTTGCATTCTTATGCAAGATTTCAAAACGGCCCATTTCACTCTTGCATCCCCTCGTGCTATGTTCGTGAGCCAGGCCATTGGAACAGCCTTAGGCTGTGTCATAGCTCCTCTCAGCTTCTTTTTATTCTACAAGGCATTTGATGTGGGAAATCCAAATGGAGAGTTTAAAGTTCCTTTTGCCATCATCTATAGAAACATGGCAATTCTAGGTGTTGAAGGCTTCTCGGCACTGCCCCAACATTGCTTGCAGCTCTGTTATGGCTTCTTTGCCTTTGCAGTGGTAATTAATATGGTGAGAGATCTTGCTCCAGAGAAGATTGGGAAATGGATGCCACTTCCAATGGCCATAGGATTGCCCTTTCTAGTTGGGGCATACTTTGCTGTCGATATGTGTGTGGGGACTTTGATTGTTTTTGTGTTGCAAAAGCTCAACGCAAAGAAGGCTGATTTGATGGTTCCAGCAATTGCTTCTGGTTTGATCTGTGGGGAAGGGCTGTGGATTCTTCCTTCATCTGTTCTGGCTTTGGCCAAAGTTAATCCTCCTATATGCATGAAATTCTTCAAATCTTAGGAATTAAACCTCCATAAAATTAGCTGTTCTAGGTAGAAAAATAATGTAATTTTGAATGTAAGATATTCCTTGATGGTGTACAAGGAGCTCCTCTTTCTAGAGAAAATTAAATTAGCTAGACTGGTTAATTTCTTTCTCTGAAGGGACATCCAAATGCCCCAAGCTAGTCCTCAAAAAGCTTGTCTGCTCTGGGTCACATGTACAAATGAGAGATTATACTTCTTCATTGAGAATTGCATAACCTTTAAAATAGGAGCAGAAGCAAATCAGATTGGATTAGGTGTGAGGATTAGATTGTGACCTGTTTTTGGTTTGTCTCAATATGCACCATGGAAATGTTCCTAGATTGGTAGTTTAATTCCACTGAATAAATGGAACGATTAATTGGAAATGAAATGGCTCCATTGTGCCTTAATTGTGACTATGAAAAGGAGTTGAGACATTCACAATGATACGTTTACAACTTAAAATGTACTTAGAACATGACAGAAGCTAGAGCAATTTCATTTCTGCTGGACATTCAGATTACTGCCAAAACTTAGTTGAAATATTTCATACATTGGACAAGGAAAGTACTTGATATTTAACCTAATTAAGTTTATGAAGTTTAGCAGACCAGGGTTTTTGATTGATTTGGAAATTTCAACCCATATTCTTTTTATTCTTTTTTTATTTTTCTTTAAACAAAGACTTTATTTAAATATGAATTAGAGTAACAGTACTTGTAAAGATAATTCCCCTAGCGTTATCATGAAGCTGGCTACACACAAAGATAGGAGGGTCAGCATTCAAAACAAAATGATCATGATTAATTAATACTACATCTATCCCTCCTAGTCAAAGCATTTACATGCCAGTTGCCTTTATGGAATGTATGGTGAAGTAACAGTGCCTGGAACTTCTACATCAACCACTTGCAATCATATATATATATATATAATGGGCTCAAGTGCTGAGATGGGTGCATATGCTCATCACTGGCAGCCTGAGCATCCATATCTACAATTGAAGATGTTGGAAACCATGATTTCAAGCCACAGACAGACCACCCCTCAACACTCATACTTCAGCAACCATATTATTGGCTTGGCTCAACATCCTTGCAAAACGTTCTTTATTTATTTATTTTTTATTGTTTTGTCCTTAAGGAAACCCATTGGACTTATGAGCTACACAATAAGAGATAGTCCCTTTTCCGTAAACCCTCCTCATCCTGATGAAGGCAGGATTCAAACCTAGTTCTCTAGTACAATCATCAAGAGACGCTATTATCAATATATAGGCTAGCTAGCACCTTCAACATCCTTGCAAAACCTTTGATCCTAGCTAGCTTGTTCCAAAATGACACACTTTCAAATTGCAACAATTGCTACAAGAATCAACTGCTGGTGTTATAGGACAGAGATCCTTTATGGCCCCTTTCATGTCTCCTTTGTATGATTTGATCACACTAGGCTTACAAAAACTATTTAGGACTCGCCAATACTTTGATTAAAATCAAATTAATCGAATGTCTATAATCAATCAATTGAGTTGATTTTTAAAAAGTAAAATATATAAGTAAAACCCACTAGCTGTCTAGTGGGTCTCAATCAATAATTTTTGGAAGATGATGAAACCCAATCATATAGAGAAGGCAAGAATAGAAAAGCATATCTCAATTCCCTGTTACATTGTGTATCAGTGCATCATTCAAAAACATAATTGTGCTGCGAATGTCATCTCCCGGCCTTTTAACTGTTCAAAGGCAACAGCCATCATCTGGTCACCAATCATCTCATGACAGGTATCTTTATCCATACTATGTTTTTAAATGATTTGTTCCAATCATCCGATGACAGGTATCTTTATCCACACTGTGTTTTTAAATGATTTGTACTTTAGAAAACTTTTGTTCATAGGTTACTATCAAAATAATAATAGTAGTAATAATAACCCAAATGAGATTTTTTTTAGAGTAACGACCTGTCAAGTAATCAATGCAGTAAAAGAAACTGCAAAAGGAATAGCCTGAGCTGTACGTGAAGCAAGCTGCCTCAACTTCGTGGCTTCCTTATATTGCACAATTTACTTCACATTAGTTACTACTGTTGGGCAGCTGTTTGGCAAATCTGAAAACTGGCCAGCAAAAGATGAGTCTAATCGGTTTTCATTTCAACACTATCTGGTAAGGGGGGGGGGGGGGGGGGGGGGGGGGGGGGGGGGGGGGGGGG
>JAESVK010001274.1:455152-547836 GCA_017140935.1 Hamamelis virginiana
CCCCCCCCCCCCCCCTTTTTTTTTTGTAAACCAGTTCAGTCTTATCGAGCAAATGAGGCTAATATACATAGAGGTTTCTTTAAAAAACCAACTATAAGCTTGTTTATACAAAAATGAGACAGCAAAAAGTGATTAGATTTGACTTGATTCAATTTTCAGAGTTCCCAAACAGCCTCAGAGTTTCTATGAATAAAGCCTGAAACATTCTTGCTATCCTTGGTATAACAAGATAAGAACAAAATGGGAAATAGTACTTGGATAAAGTCTTAATTATTTACCATTAAAACTGAGCAGGCCAGCATATATAAAGCAGCACAGTTAGTTAGCACATTAATGTGTATAATATTCGATTTGGCCCACGTTTAAGCCCTTTTCTGCGCCGTTCGTACAAATTGCCAACCAGCTGGGGAGTTAATTGGCTGTTGTCTTTAAGAAATGATAAAAGGTACACTAATAATTCAATTAGTCGATGGCTTAGTGTTTTTAAACAAGATGAGGGCTAGCTGGACATGCCTAGGTTCCACCACCAATGTGATTTGGAAATCCCAACAAACTCTATTCATGTATCAAGGGAAAGTAGTGGCCTTAATGTACTATGAGTGAATTTTTTATTGGGATTTTTTTTTTTTTTTTTTACTCATAGGTCTTTGATAATTGAATTTTCTTATTTGCAAACTCATCCGGAACGATATAGTTTCTCTTTGGCCTTTCACACATCTCAACAATAGAACAACCATCAATGCCATTTGAGGTGCCAAATGAGATGCCAATGCTAAATATGGCTCCAATTCATTAGTTGCCAAACAGCTAGCCCTTATACCGCAACAATGAGGTGCGAAATTTCACAGCAATTAAGGACTACCAATACCAAAATTTGACACTGTACCTCAAATGGAAGTCCATTCATGAAGCAGCCTATTTGGGAACCAATGCCAACTCAAATGGCAGCCGGCCTACTGTGGATGCTCTAAGTCTTCCCCTATCTTAAAAATTGACCTTATCGCATCATACCCAGTGGATTTAAGAATGGGAATTTTGGTAAACCCTTTGAACTTCAGCCATGTTAAAATAAAATTGGAATGTGCCGTTTTATAGGTTACTTGGAGGAGATGTGGTTGAAAGTCAATAAGTCAGTTGTCTTTGCATGAATTTAGCCTTTCAAACCTACAAACAACTAAAAGTTAATATAATTTCTTAGTTGTATAATTTAACTTGCATTCTGAACTGGTGCTGTCTAAATAAGAACAATGGCCCGCGTTCCCAAGTCCTTGGATGACGCTAAATCATTGAGAGATGATTGGTTCTTGAACATCTAGTTTATATTAATTCTTCAAATGTAATATACTCAAATGGGACAGTGCTGTCTTTCACAACCCATCTCATTGACTTAGATGGCCAATCACAAGTGACATCAACCAATATTTATTCACAATCTATCAATTCCATTGCCATGGATGATTGGTCCCCTCAACACTTCTGCTTCTAGGGTTCCAATCTTTTTTCTCTCTCTCTGAAACAGAATCATAACCACCTTCTGGAGGAGAAACATAGAGTGGTCCAGGAAAAGGTCAGCTTGTGAAGCCAAAAACTGTCAAGTAAGCTATTACAATAGTAATTTTAATTACATATAATGCAATGCAACATCCTAGTTCTATATTCAGCATTTGGTGCCAAGTTCTTCCATACTAGCTAAGTAGCTAGCATATTCAGCATTATGCTAAGAGGATTGGCCAGTCATCCTCCATTACACTTTGTCTTATGATAAGCTAGTGGAGTACACACCAAGCTTATCCCACTTTTGTCTCCCACGAATTCCTCTTAGTGCTTTGTCATGCTTTGTCATGCAGTTTCCATTATTATTCCTCATTCTCCTATAACTAGAGAAGCAGCACATTGAGTGCACAAAGAGAGAAACAGCACTTGTGTGCATTAGTATAGCAGCTTGTGTAGCACTTTGATGCAACAACTTGAGTGAATTTGAGTGAGAAGAGAGACTTGTTTGTAGAAGGGTTTGAATGCTTGTAACCTCCAATTGTATTTGTTCTCTCTCATAATGAATCACTGTCCGTGCTGCTGTGGGTGTAGGCAATTGCCGAACCACGTAAATCTTTGTGTCTTATATGTGTGTGAAGTTTACATACGTATTGTGGAATCTTGTCTTCATCAACTTCAGATAAATACCATCTATTCTTGAACAAAATTGGCCAAAATTTTCCGCATTCAGTTTTAACAAATTTCTAACAGCTAGTGTTTGGGGGAGCTGTTCATGGATACATCATTTTTTTTCTTTTTTCTTTTTTTTTCTTTTTTTAAATCTGTTTTTTCTAGTCACATTATCTCATATTTACTGCTGAAGTTTGAGAATTTAGATAGGTTTTGTTTAATTAATGAGAAATTGTTGAAGACAGGGTAAGATAATTTCCATTAAAAGACATGAGCATAGAAGAATTGGATGACGAGATTGAGATTGAGAGGGAGAACTTGGAAGAACCATGTAATGAATCAGAGGAGTCGACAAGAATCCCACCATGGACAAAGCAGATCACAATACGAGGCATCATCGCAAGCGTCGTGATAGGAACTGTTTACGCTGTGATAGTAATGAAGCTATACCTCACAACTGGGCTTCTTCCAAATCTCAATATATCTGCTGCCCTTCTTGCCTTTGTATCTGTTGGGTCATGGACAAAGCTGATTCAAAGGGCTGGATTTGTATCAGTTCCATTCACTAAACAGGAAAATACAATGGTACAGGCTTGTGCAGTTGCATGTTATAGCATCGTTAATGGAGGTTCGAGCCTTTGATTTTAAAAATTTTGCTGAAGAAATTGTAGTTTTGTTTACATTTCTTAACATTTATTATTGAATTTTGGAGTATTGCAGGTGGATTTGGATCTTATCTTTTGGGACTGGACAAAAAGACATATGAGCAAGCAGGTGTTGACACCCCAGGAAATTCTCCAGGGAGTTACAAAGAACCTGGGATTGGTTGGATGACTGGCTACCTTTTTATAGTTTCTTTTGCTGGTCTTTTTGTCTTAATTCCTCTCAGAAAGGTATATGTTGTTTTTACAATCTTCTTTCCTTCTAAGATCTTTTTTGTTGGGGGAATAGTAAGAAGTTTTTTAACAATTGAAGACTACTGAGATTTGATTCTCTTATGATGCCTTTTCTCCATCCTCTTCTTTTAGTGTTTATATATTACTCAATTTACTTAATCCTACTGACTCATTTGAGCAAAGGCGAATTTTAATGAGCAAATCGTCATCATGAAGGAGATTATTATACGTGGGCTATTGGTCATGTACTGTAATCATCTTAATTTGCTGGAGTTAAAGCTACATGATTGAATTTGTTTGTTATCTTGATAGAAAATATTTCTTTCCATACCCTTAAATTGGATTATTCATGAAGTTCCTTCTGTTCCACAGATCATGATAGTCGACTACAAATTAACTTTTCCAACTGGATTGGCAACTGCAGTTCTCATTAATGGTTTCCACAAACGTGGGGATAAGATAGCCAAGTACCCTTCTGTTTCTCGAACTTTTCTTCTTGTTTTTTTTTTTTTTTTTTTTTGTACTATTTCTCATGATAATTAGATTTAAAATAGGAATCAGGCTTTAAAACAGAAGCTATGGTAATCGTTGCAGGAAGCAGGTTCGTGGGTTCTTGAAGTTTTTTTCTATGAGTTTCTTGTGGGGTTTTTTTCAATGGTTTTACACTGGGCAAGGGCAATGTGGATTCTTGCAGTTCCCTACATTTGGATTGCAAGCTTGGAAGAAAACGTACATATTCCTCTCTCTATCTCTCTCTTTTTGGTTTCTTTGAGCCTGACATGTGATTGATCACTTTGTTGTTGAATTCCAAATTTTTTGTAGATTCTACTTCGATTTTAGCATGACTTATGTGGGAACTGGGATGATCTGTTCACACATTGTGAACTTGTCTTTGCTTCTGGGAGCTGTGCTCTCATGGGGGCTGATGTGGCCACTTATTGATGGGCGCAAAGGAAATTGGTTCCCTGAGACTTTACCAGAAAGCAGTATGCAGAGCTTGAATGGTTACAAGGTTGCTGCTATGAATTTTCTTATGATTTCTTAGCAGATTTCTGATCTATGGACTTTCAAAACAGCCTTGGTCTTCTTTATATATATACTCATGATTTCCTGCAGGTTTTTATCACTATTGGTCTCACATTAGGTGATGGGCTCTACTATTCCATCAAGGTATTAGGTTTTATACTCATAAATATCTGCGGCAGATTGAGAGACAGGAACCTAAGAATATGTAAGTTGAGTGGCTTTAGAAACCTTGTTCCTCTGCTTCCTTGATTATGCCAACTACTATGCCTTATTTTAACAGTGCCAACATATTTTCTTCCTGCAGCTGCAGTTGGCCAGAACAAGGCCATTGAAGATAAAAAACAAACCGAAATCTTCATTAGAGAAAGCATTCCTATGTGGTTTGGAGTATCTGGATACATAATCTTCTCCATCATTTCCATAATTGCAATCCCATTCATGTTCCCCCAGCTTAAATGGTACTATGTCCTCCTAGCCTACGTTGTAACGCCATTTATAGCATTCTGCAATGCTTACGGATCTGGTCTAACTGATATGAACATGGCCTATAATTATGGAAAAGTGGCTCTCTTTGTGCTAGCAGCTTTGTCTGGAAAAGAAAATGGCGTTGTTGCGGGGCTTGTTGGGTGTGGTATCATCAAGTCTATTGTGAATGTATCTTGTACTCTTATGCAAGATTTGAAAACAGCCCATTTCACTCTCACATCCTCGCGTACCATGTTCCTGAGCCAGGTCATTGGCACGGCCTTAGGCTGTGTGGTAGCTCCTCTGAGCTTCTTTTTATTCTACAATGCATTTGATGTTGGAAACCCATATGGAGAGTATAAATCTCCTTATGCTATCATCTATAGATACATGGCAATTATAGGAGTTGAAGGCTTCTCGGCCTTGCCCCATCATTGCTTGCAGCTCTTTTATGGCTTCTTTGCCTTTGCAGTAGTACTAAATTTGATGAGAGATGTATCTCCAAAGAAAATTGGGAAATGGATGCCAATTCCAACGGCCATGGCAGTGCCACTTCTAGTTGGGGCATTTTTTGCTATCGATATGTGTATGGGGAGTTTGGTTGTGTTTATGTTGCACAAACTTAACGCGAAGAAGGCAGATTTTATGGTTCCAGCAATTGCTTCTGGTTTAATCTGTGGGGAAGGGATGTGGATTCTGCCTTCAACTGTTCTTACTATAGCCAAAGTAAAACCTCCTATCTGCATGACATTCTTGGCTTCTTAGGTATACCTCTATTAAAGTTGTGGGTGGAAAATAATTTTAAAGTGCAGGATATAATCCTTGCTGAAGAAGTACAAGGAGCCCCTCTTGGCTCTTGTTGCCAAGAACTACTTGGGCCAAAACATGTTGTACCTTGGCAATATGTGACTTGTAACAATTGTTCTCTCTCAATTATCCAATAAAAAAAAAAAAAAAAAAAAACAATTGTTCTCTCTCTCCCCCCGCTCCCAAACCCAAAAACAAAAAAGAAAAAAATTTGAGAATAACTAGTAGCTCTTGTAACCACTGTAATTGTAAGGTTTTATTGTTTAAATGAAATTATTTTCCCATTCTGCATTTGTTGAACCAATCCCTCCTCAGCTTACCAATAATTTCATTTTCCTTTCCTTCTTTCGGTTAGGGTGACGGCTTACATGAACACAGATTTTATTTTTCACTTCATTCATCAACCATTCGGTGACCCGATTGGGACTCATTTATAAATTCATCTGAGATTATTTTTACCATTAATAAAGTACGAGGATGTTCCCTAGAAGTCCCCCCTGACCCCAACCCTCTTGTTCTTTTTACAAAATACTTAAAAAAAAGAATTAAAATATCCTATATTCGAGCACGAAGTTGTTTCTGTCAAACATCCAATAAAATTGGAATGACACAAAACTCGAAGATAAGCCTGCTTGGATAAACAACTTGCCAGAATAACACCCTCTACATTATCATAAAAATGCAACTTCATATGCTTCATCCAATGGGTAGAAATTGTAGATGTAAACTCAAACCATGGTTTCATGGGAACTCCAGAGTCCCACCTCAACTAAACCATAATAATTCCTTGCAATTGACTGACTGACTTCATCACAGTTTGGCGGAACAAGATAAGCAACGTAAAAGGAGAGTGCGTTACTAACTGTTCTGGGTAAATATTTGCCTGGTCTTTAGGTCTTCATCAGCATGTACATCAGTAGTTGCAATTTGCATAGCTGGGGAACCCAAAATCAAGGTTTCAAGAATTACGAGTAGAGGAATGGCTAATTCAAACAGAGTCATCGCCTTCCAATTCAACATTTCAAGGATTCATGCTACAATCTGAACTAGGCATGTGGTTGAAGTGAAAAGCGGACATAGTTTACCACCACATATAATTATATACCCATTACCCACTAGAACGTTTCAGTTTAAATCAAGAATTTGGAAAGCTAATCTTGTGAGGACTCAGCTCATTCATGCAGACTATTATCAGAAAAAAGAAAAGTCAATCCAGCTGACAGCTGAGTGAACTGTCCCATGATGGGGGGGAAAATCTGGCTAAACCCATTGTCTTCACCATTTTTTTTTTTTTTTTTTTTTGGTAATTTACAGGAGTTTTATTTGAGCAACAAAATCTCAATATGTAAGCCAGAAATCATCTCCACAAAACCATTGCCGTTGGTGATACATTTTATAAATACAAAAATCAGCCAGTTATAATGCCTGCCAGAACATCACTCTTACCTCGTGCAAAGATTGTGTAAACTAGAAGGATTGCATCAAGCCATCCATCCAGGGATTCCCAAGAGTCGGCCACCTGAGGATCAATAAGCACAAATACTCGTTAACAAAGGTTCTTGATATAGAAAAGAGTGTTTCTTTTCAGTCCTTCACTTTTTTATCTTTGATCTGATAAAAGACCCAGACATTAATAATAACAGGTATGATTCATTGAAGAACAGTGCAATATCTATTCTCAATAGAGGCAAAATATTAGAGTGCAAAGGCAAGACAATGCTTACCAAGAAAACTGGTCCATGAATTGTATCAATGCAAAGGCCAGCACCAGGCGGTAAAGTCAGATCAGCACATGCTGATACAGAAACAATGTCTGGAATGTCGACTTTGATGGCCAATTTATTGCTATTCGCTGCCTCTCCTGACCTGCCAGAAAGGTTTTGTGATACCTGCTTTTGGTCAACTTTGTCAAGCTGCACAAAGTGGGTCTGGGTGTTCAGTACAAGTGAACTTCAGGCAATCTCATGCAAAATTGTATGATTGCCAAAGTAATTATCTAAGAACAAACATACACGTATATACATATAGATAAATAAAGCATATTGATATTCCATGGAACTCCCTGCTGACATGGTCACATGGAGCTCCTCTCTCTCTCTCTCTCTCTCTCTCTCTCTCTGGAAAAAAAGTTGATGGCTAAACTCCCACCTCCCCTCACCCCGCAAAGAAGAAACCCAAATAAACGAGCAATCAAGGCAAGTAAAAGTGGCCCAACAAAGTCTCCAAAGAAGAAACCCCTCTTTTGGCCAGATAATCCACTTTACCATTTACTGATTGATGCACCCAGGAAAACCTAACACCAATATGCACAACAATATCCAAATCTCTCTCATATAGCACCAATAATGCCAATTACCGTGCAAACCTTTTCCCTCCAAGAGATGACAATGGAGGATTCACCTCAAATAAAATATTTCCAAACCTAACGTCCTCTGCACAGCTAAGCCCCACCAGAAGAGCACAAATGTTTGCTTTTATAGCTAAACCCCAACCATAAGGCATAAAGAATTTGTAAATGATATCACATCCCGGCAGGCCAGAGATTACATAATGTTTTTAAAACCTTTCTTTTTAGTCGTATAACAGTCTTTAGATTTTAGCTACCAACAAATCAAAATTCAAAGGCAAATATCGGGTGTAGTATTATCATTTATTAACCAAGGTGCAACAAAATCAAAATGGACACAAATTATGCAAATTAATATGAAGATTTGAAGAAATATCTTATAAAAACACTTAGATCCATCCTAAAGGTTTTGTGATAACAGAAGTTTACAACTTAACGCATGGAAATTTTTAAGGAAGATGTTAACATTTAACATGAGTTAAAATGGGGGACTAAATTGACCGCGCATAATATATATATATATATACATACCTGTTGAAGCCCTTCATGATTCAGAACAAACTGTGATCGCTTCCAATCATTATGAGGTGCAATTGATTTCCCTGCAGGTGGTGCAGTCAAGTATCCAACCTTTAGGTATGGTAATGGTAGCTGTCAGAAAATAAGTTGTCAGAATTCATATAGAATAATCCCCCAGCCAACCACAATATAATATAAATACAGCCATGACAAATATTATCTTATGAACTTCATTATTAGTTAAATTTTGTTCAGCAATTCAGGTGTACACATTGTGAAATCAACTCAACAACTCAAATCACCTGAAGTTTCAAAGTAACACTTCAATCCCCTCAAAATTTCTAAAATAACACTGACCTTTCTCCATTTTCTTCATTGACAAGCGCTCACCTCCCCTCCATTAACTATTCATATTTGATGAATACTATGAGCTACCAAACTACCCCAATATAGTCTCATCATTACTGCTATGTATTGTTAAGTGATAGCATGCCTGATGCAGTGCAAAGTAATGTAACATTTTGGTGTTGAAGTGCAGTAGCTTCTGCATTGGATGCAGCTTGATGGTTAATATATACTTTGCACATCCACTCGCAAGAACATCAAGCTGGAGAAGTTTGAGTTTCAACAAAAGTTCTATGGCCAAAATACAGAATAAGTGAATGACTTTGGCTTATTTCATGTTGTGTGATTGGTGGGCATTTTCTAAAAGAATTTTGATGAAGAACGCCATCAAATCCTCATATCATTTTGCCATGATAGTATATGACATTAAAAAAATCCATACGTAGTGCCCATTTAATGATGGTTCTGCACCACTATGCATGTATAACCAATTACGATCATGCTCTAGTATTTCAAAAAGGGGAAGAATAGAAATTAAAAATCTGATCAACCATAGTTGAGCAAGACTGTTACTAATTGCTTTCGCCATATGAAAATTCCATGGGTAGGTGAGTAATACTACAAAACCCTAGTGGAGGTCAATCTTACTTCAGAATTCTCAAAAGGGAGGTATCTATGCTTTTCCCTTATAAATATTTAGCCCACCATTGGATAAAATTCAAAGATCAACTAATTACAATGTCAAATGTTTTATTAGTAATAACTAATAATCTATTTAGGGTCCACAAAACAAAGATCCTACTTCTTATATTACTTCATCCTCTTGAAAGAAATTTCCTTCATCTCAGTCAGAAGGTTCATTGAAAATTAAAGTAGGCATTTAAAGACGAAAAAACACTACCAATTCAGCCGAATAAGTACTAACCATGGAACGCACAAGCCTCAAGGCACTACGATAGACCTGTAAATAACAAAAGTAAAATGAAAAAACTTTTCGACTCAGCAGAACAATGAGATAAAATGAAAAAAAATTCTAAATCAGCAGAAAAATGAAAATTATCATGTACTAAAATTGGAATTTCTCCATTTTAAAAATATGGAGAGAGAGAGAGAGAGAGAGAGATGCAGCAAATTGACAATCTCAATTATTTCACAGAACTTCAAAGAAAACTCAATATTTTAATTTTAGCACAAAATCAGCACCTCTGTTCTTGATATACAAATTTATCTGGTTTAAAAAGTATGAACAAGGAATTTATTGCAAAACCTAAAAAAAAAATGTATTACCGAGTAATTTGGTTTCAATGAATGAGCAGCTGCAATGTAGATAGCAGATTGGCTGTACAACTCATTCGGGGAAACTTCTTTCGCATTGATTGATCCCCCAGTTCTTAATGTGTCCTCTGCTAATCCATACTGCAAATAATAATACTAGTGAAATTTACAATCTATAATACATAAAATTTGCATCAGATGATTAGGCCATTCGGTATTTTAAATTTTCAAAAGGGGTGGATGCTGCAAATAAAAATGAATTTTAAAATGGTATAATCATGCTATCCCACGTATGGAAGAACAAAATTAATAGCACACCAACCAGAACAGTGCCAAGGTTGTAAATTGCTCTATGGAAATCAAATTGCAATTGTATTGCTGCACGGAACTGCATTATAAGACAAGCAAAGGTATCAAAAGAACAGAACATAGGACCCTGCTTGTTCTTATACAATCATCCAACCACTCTGATGTCTCCAAATAACTTTTGTACCTTACTAATTGCACTTCTCACGATTGTTTGCTTTTCTCGTGCAGGAACAATGGCACTCAGTTCCTAAATCGCACATTCAACATGAAACTTAATCAAAGTTCACACCAGAACCACATGCCCTAAACAATTCTAACAATTACAAACAAGAACTTTACAGAAGCACTCTCAGAATTGAAAATAATAATAAATAAAAAATTGGTCATGCAAGCAATGTTTACACAACTAAAAATACCTGCAGAGCAAGTCCCCAGTTGTTAAGTGCCTGCAATAATTTACTGATGAAGTTAGTAACAAGGAACAAAAATGCAAACAAACTTCATGTGTTGTCAAGCAAATCATAAGCGACCTTGAATAGGACAAAGACCATTTTTATTTTTTGTAGAACACACACACACACAAACGTACAGAGAGAGAGAGAGAGAGGAAATCAAGGGACTGCTGTCAGATATTAGGGCTCAAACTTCGGAGGAAATCATGAGACTGACTTATAAATTACTTAACACACACCTGGGGACTGTTCCAGTTGAGTTGGACAGCTTTTTCATAGTTTTTTGTTGCCTGCAAAAGGAAAATCGTATGAAACACTTCACTGTGTCCAATAATACTGTTTCTCTTGATGAAACATTACTGGCCAATTATGGTATAAAGACCATACATATGCACTAGCCCAAAATGGTAAATAAGAACAGTTAAAGATAAAAAGGCATGTTCACATCAAGTCTCATTTGCTTCTTTTAACATCATAAAGGTCACCTACTCAGGGAAAATCAGTCACAAGAAATGACTTAACATCATGCAGTATCAGATTGTTTCATTTTCACAATGTTTTATCAACTTCAAATATTTTCATATCCAGCAGCAGATATTCAGCTTACCGTAACAGAAGCAATAAAAAATACAGTCAAAACACACAGAAAACCTAACAAATGAATTAGAGTGAGCAACATGTTGAAGGATCTAATTTTCACTATATGTTTAGGGTTTCTATGTCAAAAAGAATTGAACTTTTGTGATTTCTTTTCTGTTAAATGAAGGTTGCAATTATTTAACTAAAAATATTTGTACTTAGAATGACACTAGATTAAATCTATGTAATCAATTTATGTATGATCTATCACAATCGCATGTTAACAATAATTTTTGGAACATAATTTTTATTTTTATTTTCCTTTTTCTCTATTAAAAATGATTTAATACAGCTAGTGCAATATTGTATTATCGATGTGATGTCTTGCAATTCTAGGGCCTGTTTGGCAAATCAGAGATTTGGAGCAGACCGGTTAGAACCCACTGAACTGTCTAGTTCATGCTTAAATCAATTTTAAGTAGAACTAGTTTTTAGTTGTGACCTGTTTGTCAAAAAATTATTTTGATTTCAGAATCATGCACAAAGAATCATCCCACTACAAGAACATTCTAATCCTCCTCATCCTTTGATGATTCAAGCATGGTGCTCAAAATTTCTAATTCAAAATTTGACTCACATCAAATTTGGACTGGCAGCATTCAAGCATGGTGCTCAAAATCTTAAATCAAAATAAAAAATAGATGAGAAGGCATTCAAGCATGGTTATGAAAGAGGACCAAGCAACCCGCAGGCGAAGCACTGGAACTCACACTTTTTGCAGATTGCATATGCTATGGATAAAAGCCCTAGGAGAGGGAGAAAAGAGGGGAAAATTAAGAAACCCACCTTTGAGAAAGCAGTCAAGAACCACTCAAAACCCTAACCCCCAATTTATTATCAACTCAAACTTTATATTGAAATTATCCAAATGAAAAACCTATCCCTGAAAATCTCTAACTCCCACCAAAAGATGTGGAAGGATGATGGAGACAGAAGAGGACTCTTCACCTACACTCAAAGAGAACAATAGGGAGAGAGGAAGTGAGGAGACGATAGGGAGCTTTCAGTCTTTGCCTCTTGCCGGTCACCGGTCGACAGGCCGATGCTTCAAGCTTCTTCTTCCATTTTCTTCTTCTTTTCCTCTCCCTCTCTGACTCTCTTTCCCTTCTTGTTGTTGCTTCTACATTTTTCTTATTTGGTTTTTATGAAAACCAAGGGAGGAGGTGGAGCAGCTTTGACCGGATTATGGGCTAAAATTAGAACGATAAAAAACTGGATATTAGGTATGAAAGGAGTTACCAAACAAGGTTCACAAATTTTGGGCCGACACTATACCCGATAGAACTGGTTTTTTGGTTTCCCAAACACCCCCCTAAGCTATAACTTTGACGATGTCATGAGCACTTATACTTCAAATTATCATATTTGTAGGTCTAGTTAAAGTTCTCTTACTTACCTTGTCTCTATATGCTCCAATCTGTTTCCACATAGTTGTAAAACCGTACGATTGGGTAAAAATGTTCACAATATACTTTAAGTCGTCAACACTTGAACTTATTTTCCATTAAAAGGGACTTATTTTATTCTTTTCCAGGTGTTTCTTATTGCAGCTACATTTTTATAACATTGTCCCCAATTTCCATGATTCCAACACATTCTCAACTCGCTGGTGATTTTTGAAAGACCAAAACTCACCACTAAAATGAAATTTTGAAGCATGTTGATAAACACATATGGCACTAATCGAAAATACAATCATACAAAAGGAGCAGTCAATATTTCTACATAGAGAAATACAAGAATTAAAAATTACTAAAATACCAAAGTTTGGAAAATCAAACCTGCTTCCATAATTCTTCAGCCTCCTTAGTACGACCGCGCATTTTTGCCCGATCAGAGATTGCAATAGCCCAATTATAATAAGCCTAGCATATAATGATAAACATATTACTGCTGTATAAGATGAGATAAATTTATTTGATAAACATTATCCCACTCAAATACAAATATATATATATGACAATTCATTTTTAATCCGCTTTGGTGTTAGATTTGTGAGATTCCCCATCTTAGGAACTGAAAGGCCTATAAGCTAGCAAGGCATTTGAAAGTTCCGATCTAGTATAATAGGTATTTCTCTATCCTATAAGGAACTTTTTATCTTTTACCAAAAACAAAGAAATAAATAAATAAAAACCGTTCACACCGCAAAGTTGGACTCTCCAAAAAATTCAAATGTGCTGCACACCTACATATTAAATGGATGTACGTGCATTCACAGAGTGTGGAATAATTACCCGCATAAATCTCTAATCATCCTTTTTTTTTTTTTTTTTCAGTTCATCATCTAGCATAGGTGTTTTAGGCAATTATCATTCTTGTTCTACATATCACTTTAGATGTCATCAATTCATCCAACATCCAAATTATTACGCAAGAAATAAATATGCATACATACATCATGAAGCGTAGGGCAAAGGCGGGTGGCCTCATCATATTTTTTACAAGCCTCCTCAAGCAAATCATCTTTAGAAGGTGAACTAGAATCAGAAGCAACATTATCTGCACTTTCCTGCATGCCAAATTAAGATCATATTAATAAGGAATTGCACTCTGTAATTGATACATTATGCTTACTGTTTTTATTACAAAACAGAGAAATTAAAACACCTCAAGGAACATAATTACTGAGGAAGTAGTCCCAAATTTTTTTTAAACTCGAACTATTTAATTTGCAAAAAGTTATTATTTAAGGTGGTGTTTGGATTCTTGTTAAAATTAGTTGTAACTCATCTAAATGTAGTACTCGGAACAATATATTAAGTTTGGTGCAACGTGAGCAATTTTCTCATCTTTAGCAAAACGACATCCAGGAATAATTACTGACAAGTTTTACAAAATTTCCTTTTCTTCCAATAAAATGATAAAAAGATATGTATCCAAACACTCTTATCATGCACCATATGGTCATAAATGTAATGTAGACAATCAATTGAATCCATCTGGCAAAAAGTTTTTAGAGAAAAAGAAAAGGAAAAACAAAAACATACGTCCAATCATAGTTAACTATACAAATCAAATGAAACAACATCCAAAAAAATTTATTGAGACCTGAAGAACCAACGCCCAATTGTAAAGTGCATCATAATCGTCCGGATTTCTTTCTATTGCACTAGCATACCTACACAATACCACCAATGGAAGGTCAAGTACATATGCAGCCTAGAAAATCAAAACAGCAGTTCCAGCCTAAAAAAATCTCCAGGTCACCACAGATCATAATAAAGACATAGAAGTTCAAACAAAAACCTAAGAAACAAGAACACATGTGCAGGAAAATTTGTGGGGAACCAGAACAAGGCCGTCATTTGCAAACATGAATGATGTTGAATAGTGAATCTTGAGATAAAAATGAGTTAGATTTCAATGCCACATCCAGTCTAGACCCTAACTTCATCTATCTCAAGGAATATAGTAGCTTTAACTTTTAAGTGACATAAACTCAAACTCTATGTGCAGGATTAGTGTCTGTAAGCCACACTCAACTATAAATGTGTCCACAACCTGGATGTATGAAGTATAAACAAATTTTAGAAAGGTTAATATTAGTAGCAGATTATCCACCAATGTTAACGTGGTAATCATTTTACTTTTTCCCCAAATGAAGGGAATATTGCCAGTCCATTCGATAGGAATGGTAATGGAACAGCTTTTTGTGGAGGGTGGAAGGACTCTCATTCTATAAACAAATGGTCAACAGACTTTCCTTACATGGGATTTCAAATGTCGAACAAAACCCAATGGTTTCAAACACAGAGTTGCTCACACAATAACTTTTGTGTGCAACTATGCATGTTGAATACTCAAAACTTTAGGAAATAGAAAATGAAAGAATAAACGCACTATCTATATAAGAAGAGTTTACCTCTTAGCAGCAAATGTAAGAATCCGTTGGCGAGACCGGCCCTCCTCATCAACACCTGTGACACTATTGATCAAGTCCATGGCAGCATTGTTCTGGTCTAGCTGTTGTTGTTGTTGTTGTTGTTGTTGTTGTGTGCTTTCTTGACTGGAAACAATTTAAAAAGAAAGAAGGGATAAAAAAACTAAGCTTTGACAAAGGTTTCGTAAATCAATACTACAATAAAGAAGCAATCAGCCTAACAGGATACTTCATTTATTGGCACATGATTGCTAGTCGAGCTTTCTCTTTCTTGACCACAGAATAAATTTTTAGGAAAATTATCAATCCGCATACAATGTTCAAAGCATAGGATTGTAGATGCACAATGATGAGTCAAAGTTATTGTTTTAAAAAAAAAAGAGACGATTTGTTATAAAAGCCACAGAAAATGATGGTGTTGGATGAAAATGAATGTGCAATCAAGGCTGGACAATTGATCATAAGAACAGTTCTCAATAAATTAAAAGAACTTAATAGAAAAAAATAATTGGTTTAGTGAGTCCATTTATCTATGAAAACATCATATTTCAACTTTAGCACTATGTTTGGATTGAGAGAGTTGGAGAGAAGAGAAGAGAAACTCATTAAGAGAAGAGAAGAGAAAGTTAAATGACTTTCTCTCCACCTTGTTTGGATAGAGAGGAGAGAAAGTTAAATTATTTTCTCTCCACCCTGTTTGGATAACCTTCATAAGAGAAGAGAAGAGAAGAGAAGATTTTAAGGTATAAATTCCAATATTGCCCTTACTTACATAAAAAGAAAATAAAAACTAAAGAAGGAAGAGAAAGGACATAATAGTAAAATCACCCCTCATTTAAACTCTTTCTCTTCTCTTCTCTCCATTTCTCTCCGATTTGGAGAGAAAGAAATGTGGCCCCTTTTCTCTCCTCTTTCTCTCCCCTTTCTCTCCCCCTCCTCCCCTTTCTCTCCAACTCTCTCAATCCAAACTGACCCTAGAGCCCTCCAGGAAGCATTAGGCAACTAAGGTGGAAAATTTCGTCCAAAGGCAACTATGAAAACATAATCCATTTCCACAGTGCATTACCATTCCTTCGAAATTGAAAATCATCAGTGATACAACATTCAACACTCTTTTCGCCGTCCTTTTTGTAACTTCGATCTATCATGTATCAGAATGAATCTCACAAATTCTCCAAGATCTAGATATTTTCATATAAAATCAAGCAGTTCCATTAAGTTTATATACAATACATATATAGATATATTGATCTATGATTTCTGTCTTATGAGCTAAATTCGTTCGTTCAAAAAGTAAAACCACATCATAACATAAAATCAGAAATTAAGCAGTCTGTGAATTAACCAAAAGAGAATCCGAAGACCGACCTGTAAGGAGAGCTGACATCACGTCTCTCGCCTTCGGAATCGTTCATGCTCTGACGGAAATCCCCTTCAGAAGTTTCGGTTCCTTCACCGTCCTTCAATTCATTCAACAATTCTCTCATCGTGAATGTTCGGCTGCCTTCATCTTTTCGCAGCTCAGGTTGGGCAGTTTCTGCGACCGGGGGAATGTTCTCGGCGTCATTTGATTGGATCTCCGTCTCTTTGGGTTCATCGAGCTTGGGATCTGCATCGGTTACTGGTTCTTGTTGTTCTCCTCCGTTCTGCAATTGCTGTTCTTCGGGGGTTGAGGACATGGTTGGAGGTTAGGGTTCTCTTCTGAAAGCAATGAAAGAGGAGACTGAGGAATATTGAGAACGCGAGCCGAGATTTCAGAGACTGGTCTCACTGGAAAACACGGGGAGATCTATAAGCTCTTGTGAATGAAGAAAAGAAATGGAGGAAATAAGGAAAATTCAACTACTCCGTAAATAATATTTCCTTGCCAACTTTTAAGTTTTAACTGTTAAACACTTAAACTTGCGCTTTAAAGTTTAAAGTTTAAACCATTCGAACTAGTAATCTGCTCGAGTTTAATTGAAAAATAAAAATAATATTTTAATTTAATTTATTAATTATTTTGAATCAGCTCACATTAATGATTAACCTAAGCTAATTTTGAGTTCATTTAAAATAATTCAATTATATAAAATATTAATAAATTTATTAAGTTGAGTATTACTTTATTCCACATTAGCCCTACCTAATTTAAAATGAGTTTAGATTCATAATACTTCTTCACGTGCAATCATCTATGCTTTTTCAATGCCTTGACCATTTCAATTCATTGCAAAAATGTCTCTGCAAATGGGAGGACTGATTGCTCCGAATGCCATTAAACCAAGAAGTTATCTGCCCAAACCAAAAGATTTTGGTAGCATAAATCCATTTTGCTTTTACAAATTTAAGTTGAAAATGAATGATGACAAATTCATTTCAATGCTTCTTCTTTTTTCTTTTCCTTTTTTTGAAATATATAAAAGAAAGAAAAAAAGTAACAAATTTTTTATGGTTCAAAATATTGATAGTTACTGTAAAAAAAGTGATAAACAATTTTTTTTTCCTTTCTCACATTGCACGATTCCCATAAACTTACATCTCCCTATTTTAAGCTCCGGCGGGTGGTTATTTCCTATATTGTATGGACCATGGAGTATCACTGTATCACCACCACTCCACCACCCATGCTCAGAATTGGGTTCCAAATATGGAAGAGTGTAGCCGCTATGAAGGTGTAATATGCATGCTTCAGTTCCACTTCCCAACAACAATGTTATAAAGGTGCATGCTACTTTGATTTCTGATACACCTTTAGGATATAAGGTGCATATAGGATGTAGCAAATCACTTGACACAGGTACAGGAAGGTTAAAGAACACAGCACAAGATAATTCTAAACTGCTAATTCTGCAGCACTGCCACTATCACTCAAAATGAGCCATGAGTGCGGGCAAATACATCATAAGTTGTTCCATAATTTACTCAATACAGGAATTGCCTACCAAATGCTTGTTTCAAGCAGTGTGAAGTGACTCGAAGATCCCCTTAGTTTCTGAAGGGGTTCCCCAAAGAGATGCAACAATCAAAAGAAGGAAAAAAAAAAAGATCAGTGAACATTAAAGAAAAGAAGGCCAAACTTTAAATCTTGTCATGAAGGGTCATCACCAAGTCATGGGCATCGTCTAGAAGTTTCCAGACATCCAGATGTCCAGCCATGCTATTGCACTCCCTCATGATCTCTTCCATGCTGCTGTACTTTTCTAAAATCAGCTTTCGTCTCTGCAGCACACAGGCTGCGATTGCATAAAGCAACAGATCATCCGTGGGAGGGGCTCTTAGCCTTATCCTTCCCCAAGCAGACTTGGCGATTTCAGCCCTGATTGCTGCCTGATCTGCCCACATAACCTCCCAGAGGCAAAGTGTCTGCTCAAAGGTTAACTCCCTCCTGAAGAGAACCACCACCATTCTGTACACAAAAAAACAATCCTCCGCTTGAAGCTTCTCCAGGTGCCTGTATAGATGGGAATCCTTTCCCTTTATTATCTTAGACACAATGTTCAGCTGCCTCCGGATACCCACCTCATCAAGCCGAAAATTATGTCGAGCTTTCCTCATGAAACCCACAAAGCACCAGAAAGCCTCGTGGTCTTCCTCCATTACAGAGATAATTGGAGAGAGTAGATCACTCATCCCTTGACAGTAACCAATCTCGGAATCATATAGTGCATAAGCTTCAAGGATGGCAACCAGGCGGGCAGCATGGAATATCCTGCATGGCTCCAAGTGATCATAATCCTTCAATCCGACACTCTCGGCTAATCGCTGTGCCTTAATTTCTGACACGGAAGCCTGAGATGGCGAATAAATAATCCATTCATCATTTGCTCGAACAGCATCAAGGCGGATGATCCTCTGCCATGTTGCAAAATCTTCAGCTGTGTGGGAATTGGACATCTTAGCATGCTCATCATGATCATTTTCTTCAGCTCCTTCAGCGGTCAGAAAAGTTTGTATGTTTTCGGTTTCTTCAGAGGAGTCAGAATCTGATGACTCAGTGTCACCAGCAGAGACATCTTCACAGGTGAGTCCACTCTTTTCACCATCTCCTTCCAAGAATAAATCGGACGCTTGAAGGGCTGGATCAAGGAGAGGGTGGTCTGAATCCTCAGACACTGGGCTTCCTCCCTCAGTGGAAATAGACCCCCCGACACTAACCACATCTCCTGAGCCAGGAGAGTCTAAAACTTGAGTGAAATCCCCGCTGTCTTCATTGCCGCTGTTTCCAGCTGTTTCATTCAGTTTGAAGCTCTCATCACCACGTTTGAGGATTCGCCGGCACTGTCTCCGCAGATTCTCATATTCTTTTCTGCATTGCAAAAAAAAATACTAGTTAAAACTCTTGGACGACGAAAGAGAGAGGGGTGGAGGGGATAAGAAACGGGAAAGAGGGATAGTGGGAGAGAAGGAAAAGGGGGGCAGAGAAAGAACAACACACTGCGCTGCCCACTTATAAAGTTTATCACAGATAGATCAGCATATGAAGGGTTGCACTTAACGAAAATACCTCTTCTGAATTCTAATGGAATCTCTCTCTTCCTTCGAACTGTTCATATCATAGCTGCAAAAAAAGAGCAACTCAAAGTTTAAGGGGTAGAGAAGTTTTAGTGGCACTCTGACCATTGATGAAACATTATTCATGAAGAAATAAGAGGGAGCCAAAGGACGAAAACAAATTGTTTCTATCTACCTATGTCAATATCTATCTGTCTAGACAAATAATAAACTATACATCAGTTGAATATTGTTTGCATTGCAACCCCATGAGTTTGAGAAATGTACTGATGACGACTGAGACAATCCCATGAAGTTATGTGAAGAGCAGGAGGTGTTACACAAAAACGCTTATTCCAAACATAATTACGCTACAGACAAGCTGCGATGCTCAAATGGGAGCAGATTGCATGGTCTTAGTTCAGAATTTGAATAAGGCATTGATGACAATGAGAAAATGAATTTATGAATAAAGCCGTGACAGGAATATAATGTTATCATAAGAAAGGAATTCAATTGCCTCTTCCAGAACTACAAGCAAGAGGTAGCAATTTCATATTAACGTCATAGCGTATTCATATTACCTACACAAGTAGTTTAGTGAGGCACCAATGATTATCTTAATTACTAGATCGACTTATGTATATGACACCTTGTATATTCCTTGACTTTCTAAATATAACACTCAATTTTTAGTCTGAGTAGCAAGTGCATTTAACACATTATTAGCTTAAAACACAAATAATTAAAAAGCATAATAATTTTAACTTTAAAAGATGAACAATATAACCTTCCATCTTCTTGAAATTTGTCACATAAAATTAAACCTCAAATTAAGGGTAGCATCATTAATCTTTAGAGTTCAATAATAGGGGTATTCTGACATTATCATTACTATTTGCTGAAAATTTTGGAGTTGGGCCCGCAGCCACAAAATATGTCACCCTTATTCCACGAATACCCTTTGGCTGCATTTGGCAGTGTAAAATCAAATTTGATTTGAAATTCCATTTCTCTAGAATTCAAAAATCTTGCTTCTACCGTGGAATTGGGGTTTATGGAATTCAAATTTGATTCCATTCATTGGTATACAAAGCAACCAAAGTGTGGATTTGTAATTTGTGCCTCCAATTCCAATTCCAAGGCCCTGGTTCCATGGAACCACACACAATCTTAGACAATGTTTGATTGCATGAAATAGAAGCCCTTGAAATTGAATTGGAGGCCCCAATTCCAAATCCATCGTTTGGGTGCCTCATATAGCAATGCATTTGGAATTAAATTTGAATTTTGTGGTCCCCAAATATTTGTACAAATAAATATATTTCTATTTGAACTTTGTGTGTATGTATATATTAGCGTATATATTTAGTAGGGATGGAACCACTTACACTCCAAGTAGGAATGGCCAAACCTCAGCTCTAATACTTGGATCAACACCCTGCCATCAGGAATAGAAGGAATGATATCAAAAGCAGTAACAATTATAGGGCTGAGAAAGTATGAAACTGGGAATAAACTAACATTAAATTTGATAGAAGAGTAAATATAAGGTCACTGATATTAACAACATACTCCACTTCTAACTTTCTTCAGAAACTTGACTCCACCATCACTGAGTTTCCCATCTGGTCTAAATAAACTTTTCCATTGTTTGGACAAAAGAGCATGTTTTCTTCTTCTACGAGACCAAGGTGATTTAAGACTACCCCTGAAAATGCAAAAACAGAATTAGTACTTTCCCAACAAAAAAGACACTTGTAATAATACAAAATAGATGACTAACGCCGAAACAAAAAGATGGAAACTGTGATGTGAAATACATACGAACATAATTTGGTTCACGTAAACAGCATATGATCCTTTTTCAGCTAAATTCTAAATGTATTCATATGGATCGCAAAGTGAAGCAATAATCATGACAAATTCAACATACTAAACCATGACATGTCAATAGGGAAGGACAGAATGAAAAGGAGTGAGAATCAGCTTCAAATAGCTTCCTCAATAAATGTGATACTGATACCAAATGCGCCTGTCCTATACAAAATATTGTGTAAAATTATGAGGATAGAATATGATGCAAGGAAAAACAGATAAAAATTCAACTTTGTCACAGCAGAGCAATAAGGTTCCAATCATTTTGGTCAACGAAGAGACCGCAGCCTAACAGAAAACCCACATTAAGGAGCTAACTCTACACACAGGAGACATTCTCCAAGCAAGGCCCATATCTAGATTACCAAATTGAGGGTTTCCAGAAACAATATCAAACAGATATAAATCTTCAATTATAGCACAACCTTCTAAATCCCAACTACCCATTATGAATACTTAATCCCGCATTGTATAACTCATTTGAGAACTTCCAAGTGAAAGTTCATTTCTTCCAAGATCCCCATTCTCAATCCAAAATTTCTAAGTAGGGAAAACCCACTTAACAAATCAGTGTATATCTACTCATCATCTACCTCTTCTTGTCTAAAATAATGACCACACATTCCAAGCCCACCAGATGCACAATCACTCATAATAACAAAAACAAAATCCAAATCCTAAATAACTATGAGTGTGTTGCGTGTGTGTGTGTGCGTGTAAGAGAGAGAGAGTATGCCTACTCTTAACTAGTAGAACATGAGACAGATAAGAGGACGCAATCGATTGATTAGTTTTACAGATCGGGATCTGAAGGGCAAGTAATTAAAAGGAAAGATGAACAAAGAGGAAAGAGAAACTCACCGATCAGTAGAAACTGGTGAGGATGAGGAAGCAACAACTAATAGAACCGATCGCAAATGAATCCATGATGACGACGACGACGATGACGGTGAAGAAGAATTTGAAGATGACGACGACGGTGTAGAAGTGTGACTTCGCCGGAGGGCTCTCATTAAGGGTTTCTGTTGTGTAATCATCTCTATATGTCTATCTATATCTATCTACCTATGACTTTTTCTAGGGTTTCGTTGATTGATTGATTTTGATTGATTGATTACCTACGAGAGTAGACAAGGGTTGCGGCCAAGGCGAGACCGGCCATGGCCGTTACGGCGATAGCTATTCCGACATTGGAAGGCGAGCCCAGAGCCCAAAACCCTCCGCCAGCGCCACCACCGACGAGACCGCCGCTCCTTCCGCCGCCGCTTCCGGTGGTGCTACCTTCGACGAATACGATCCATCCCCGACCATCACCACCACCGGAGATGAACATCAATGATAGAGCCACCAGTGAAATTACTGTTACGCCCTTCGACACTCGCAATCTCTTCTCCACCATCACCAACTCAACCCACCCTCCACCACACCACACACCCAACTGCTTTACTCTCTCTCTCTCTCTCTCTCTGCCAGTAATTATAGCGAACCACCAAAAGTCATTATTTTATTATGGCATCTCTCTTGCTGTGTGTGAATATCTCTCTCTCTCGGAGACTCCAGTCAGAAAAGTAGATCCAAGACCCGTTGGCTTGGAGTTCATAAGAAGTCGCGGACTACCCGCGTATGAAACCCGTCCAATTTGGCCCCATATTTGATATTCCTTGCCACGCCCCAGACTGCTTTCCTTTTTCCTTTTCTTTTTTCTTTTTTCTCAAAAATTATGCAAAAATTTCGAGTTTAAAACTTTAAACCATAATATCTAATTTTATATGAGACTTTTAAACTCCTTTTTCGATTTTTTACGTTTAAAAGACTCTTAAATGTAATAATTTAAATATAATTTTACATATATATAACTATTTTAAAAAAAAAAAAAATTTAAAAAGAGTACTTATAAATCATTATTTTTACTATTTCTAATTTCATTATATGTTCTAACAAGAAAAAAAAATTTAAATTATAATAACTTATGGAGTAATTTTTTTACGAGGACTTCCTAATGTGAGGACTTGACTTTTTAGTCAATGTAAGATAGAAATTGTGGACAATCGATAGTTGGATTAGATATTTTTTTAATATATGTCATACATGCTAAGATTTACAGTGATTTGACAGTGAGTTTCTAAAATACAGACTATAAAAAACTCTGACCGTTAGATATTGACATAGTTTTTCACATTTTGTATTTTTTGGCATGCATGCCGTACATAAAAAGAAAATTCAATCCAACAACAGTCTTTCTAAATATCCATTTTATATTAGTTAAAAAATCAAGTCCTCACATAAACTTATGTGAAGACGATCTCATAAGAAAATGACTCGAGTAGTATCAAATTATTGACAGAGATTATAAAAATATATATATATATATGATATGTTTAATGTTTTTTATTAATAAAATTATATAAAATCTTCCTTAATTATAGGTTAGTCTCACAAAATCATCCTAAACTTTGAAATTTGAAAAATAACCTTCTAGGTTATATAAGTCAAGTTCACAAAAAATTTTCTACATTTCAAAACTAAACAAATACTAAATAACCTCTTTAAATTTTAAAAACTGAACAAATAATTACCTAGAACAATAAATTAACTTTAAAGAATTTTATTAAATTTCACAAGTAAAATGAACATAGTGCTACAAATTCATATCCAATAGGAGATTTGTTCAATTTGCAAAATTTAGTGAGGCTATTTACTTAATTGATGAATTTTTTGCAAATTTAACTTATAATTAGGAGGTTATTTAATTGAATTTAAAATTTAAAAAGGAAATTTGAAATTAAATTATAATTTAGAAAAATTTTATGCAACTATCACTTTCTTTTTAGAATTTCTATTTTTTAATGTGCAATCCAATAGTAGATCTCGTGACTCGACCGGATAAAAAGGAATGAATATCCAATCAATAACTATTTCTTCCACGCAACGAGGAAAGTGATAAAGTAAAAAAAGGAAGCCACCAAACACAAGTTGGGTTAGAATAAGTGGGGTGTTTGGTAGTGGATTTTATGGCATGCCACCCAAAGGGCGGGTATGCAGAGGCCATGGGGAGACACGACTTCCCATTTATGCCCCTGGTCCACATGCCTTTTGCATTGCTCTGCACACCAAGCTAATTAAAGAAGTCGCATAAACTACATATGAGGATTTAGCTTCATTTTTTTCCCTTCTCTCCCTGCCCCTTTCTCTCTTTTTTTTTTTTTGCTATACAACTTGAGCGCACTAGACTAAGTCATGCACCTCGAACATGGCTTGCGCCTTACGGTCCGTGACTCAGGATAATAGTAGTTAGTGGGAGTTGAACATGGGACTCCCCCTACCCCTTTTTCACTCATCTTCTTTAATCATTTTTTCCCTAATGAATTGATTCACTATGGTGAAAAATGAAGAAATTTCAGAACAAATATGATAATCACCTTATATGTGTCTCGCTGGAATTTGCATTTATGATAAGCCAGTAGTGCTCAATTAATCAATTATGATCTATGCCCCAAAAATTAAGAATAACCATGTATCCAACCAGAAGGAGTTCATTACTCGAGTAGTACTGCTAGTATAAAACTATAAATGTCCTCGTGAGCAGGAGGCTTGTCGAAAATCCTGTCAAGAATTAAGATCCAGAGAGCCCACTGGTAAATTGGATTGGGCCTACGGGGAATCATGAGACTTTTTTTGTAGAATCATGAAATGTCAAAATCAAATCTCCACGTGGGCTGTCAATAGAATCCAAATGCATTATTGTGAACTATCCCATGAGATATTTTGGAGAGAAATTGTTGGAAAATGGATAGCAGCGCAATGAAGAAAATGGATGTGAAAACAAATATTGGCATTGCCGTAGGACTCTGTTTTCATCTCCAAAGTGAAAAGGGAAATAATTAGAAGTTACTCAAAATTTGGTTCATTTTTAAAGCATTTTCAAATATTTTGCCCTTGATCTCTCTGTTTTTGATAAATTTATGGCCATAAGATATGAAATTTATTTGGGTTTGGCTTTATACTAATGCGCTAAAAAGCTCGTTTAAATTTGTTTAACTTTAATACTGAGTAAAATTCATATAAAATATTATTTAAATCGGTTCCCATGTGATTTATGAAATTGTAAAGCATTTAGATTTTTTTTTTTTTTAATTTTTATTTTTTTTGTTTTGAATATAAACATAAGAGAAAAATATCAAATTATATACAAGAAGGATATATAGCATGAGGTCTTGAACCCGAGACATAACATCTGCAACCCCACCCTTCTCTTCCTGCCACGTATGGAAAAGCAACAATAAGCTTGAGCTTTCAACCTCTCCTCAGTCCTCACTAACAATTTAGCTACCATATCATTGTTGCCTAGCAAATAATAATAATGGGGTCCTTTCAATAATATCAAAATCTTAAAAATTGTCATTATTGAAGCACAGGGGAAGATAGAAACTTATAGATCTTGAGGGAAGACCAAACTTGAAAGCGTGATCAACTCTGGGATTGCGCTAGTTAATTTCCCTTTTCTCTCAAGCATGTCTATACTCTTAAAATAAATAAATAAAAGATTGTATTCATGTCCATGGTAAAATTTTATAATCACTCCTTCAAAAATTAAGATCCTTTAACCAGTATGAATTAGTCCAGTTGGCCAGGACTTATGACTCTCATCTAATAGGTGATGGATTTGATTCTCACCTTTAACAAGTTTGTGATGATTTGTTTTAAGTGGTGGAATTGTATCATCATGAGCCATACAATTCTTTAAAAAAAAATTAAAAAAAATTAATACCCTTAAATCCTAAAATTTTATCAATCAATTTAATTTCATACCTCTCATACCTGTGTATATTTTGTGGAACTAAAAGTAACTCAAAAACATTTGTTGATCATTTTATATATATAGATCAGAGCCTTTAATATAAGGTGCACTTGATGCAAGATGCATCAGGTGGCCTTTTTAAGAGCCACTTGTTGAGCATATTTCCAGAAACTGACTACTGGATTTGATACTCTTTTTATGTATATCATGTTTGCCAAAAATTATAGCGATCCAACGGTTGATTTCTTAAAAAACCGACTGTGAAAAAAGGATGACATTTTAAATAACAAAAAAAACCACAATTTTTTAAAGATACATTTTTAGAAACCAACCGTTTGATCACTTTGCTTTTTTGCAAGCATGATATACATGAAAGGAGCATCAAATCCAACAGTTAATTTTCAAAAATATGCTCAACGAGTGGCTCTAGAAAATACCACATGATACATCTTGCATAGGTGCACCTTGTATCACAAAAATTCATAGATTTTTCAAGTAATCCTGACCAATTTCATGTAGCCATAAATCAACATAGTGGCAACGTGGCGCAGCATGGATAGAGCAATGGAAATATTATTCTTGACAGATCTTGTGGGGCACGAAAGCATAAAAGTATGGTGTAGTGGGAGTTGAAAATAATAGCCCACCACGCACCTCGAGAATCAAAACCCAAAGACATCTATGCCAAATTGTCCCCTTCCTTTGCTTCTTTATTTTTTATTTACCTTTTTAGAAAATTCTCCATTAGGGGGAAGTACTTTATATACTTTTTCTTTTTTTGATGCAACCTACTTTTGCTTTGCCTACAAACTTTTCCTCTTTCTTCTCATATGCAATTTATTGATATTCTATATATCTTCTTTTTGTTTTTTTATACAGATATTCTGGGTTATCTTACGCACAGCAGATTAAATTTTATATTCCGAATAAGACTTTCGAAACAAGACTGATGTCTTGCGGTCCGTGGCCTACGATATTAATAGTTAGTAGGAGTCAAACATAGAACCAATGGACTTGATACTCCTTTAGTACTGTTTCCTCAACCAATAAGCTACCCACCCTTGAATTTCTATATATATTTCCTTCACCTAAAATACTCTTCTAAATTATTCTTCAAAAATGTTATTTATGATAAGATAATTAAATTATACAATTTTTTCTTACGTATACAAATAACGACATCAAACCACTTTAAATTATTAAAAAAAAAAAAAGCGATTTTGTTTTATCACTATGATTACTTGTCCCAATACACACTGTCTTAATTTTAATGTAAATTGCGTGCCACGCCAATTTATTTAAACAATATAAGAATTAAATTTAAATAAATTTGCTATGCCCCCGGCCCTATCACACTCAATCTTCTATTACCTTCATTTTCTCATGCTTATTTTTAAAATGGGAGTTAACGTGTAGTATGATCTTGTCAATTGACCATATCACATGGTGGGACATGAAATTAGAACCCAAATGATGGAACAACCTAGAAGAACGTTGAAGCGCGCATAAAGCCAAATGAAATACATTTTAAATTGCAGACTACTCATTTTACCATGATTATTATAATAATGAAATAATACATATTTTACATTGAAAGGCTTGTTGCATACGTGATCATGCTGCAAACACAAGTTAACCATTTAGGAATATTTTGTCTAATTTTTAGTTTGAGAAGGTATAGCAGTGAAGAAAATGCTACACTTCTTTTTTTTTTTTTTTTTTTTTTTTTTTTTTTTTTTTGTTGGGATAAGCTACACATTCTATCACTATGGTTCTAACCATTATGGTTTCAATTTTTTATACCACTTATTATTATTATTATTTTTAAATATAGATAAATTTTTCCTTCCATCGCATCCAATATCACTTATTCTATTTTATACATCTCTTTTTAAATAATAAATTGATGAAAAATGTCATTGATTTCGTATAAGGGACTTGAGACCTGCGAGGGCGGAGCCACTCTATTACATACCACATATGATCGCATTAGCATGAATTCAGATTCCGCCTGCATTAATTTTTCTTAAAATCAGTTTTAGAACTTAAAATTGTATTTAATTCGAGAGATTGGATGGTAGTCACTTTTACATGACTTGAAAGGTAATTGGATCGAGAAAATTTTCATACTAAAAAGTGATTGTGACAAAAAATGTGAATCCCAACTTTTACTATAATAACTTCTGATTTAAAAATTTTGATACATAAAAATAAGATTTGAATATAATTTTAGAATATATAAGAAAAAATAATTTTCCTAAAATAATTTTTAAAAAATTAATGCAAATAGCACTCACTGTCACATAAATGGAGTAGTGATCATGCCAGCAATTGCTGACTTAGTTAAAACCAGCAAACATTCTAAGACATTCAGATCTCACCCAATAATTAAGATCTAACAATCATAAAGTATTTACTAATTTTAACAAAGTCAATAAATACTAACAGCATAATTTCACCGCATAAGTGCACAACTTTAGGGACATAATTAAAATCGAACCCAATAGGTGGGGATGTATTCAGGGCAAAAATATTAATGAGCGGGCAAGCCGGCGCCGACTATGCTAACAAAAATTAGCAGCAGTTTGGTGAACCAATTTATCAGACAGTCGTTTTAGCTCAACTTCCATGGAACAACCTTTTCCATATTCTTCCTTCCCTCTCCATATAATTCAACCCCAACTCGAAACCCAACACCAAAATCCTCTACAATTCCTGATAATTCATTGAAAAGAAAGGAAAAGAAAAATGGCGAGCAACAGGTCACGAGAAGACGAGCGCGCAGGCGCAGAGATCGTGTACGGCTCCGATGAGTGCTATCGCCACTCTATAGATCTCCTTCAAGAGCTCGGATTCCCCAAAGGCGTTCTTCCCCTGCAAGATCTTGAAGAGTGTGGAAGAGTTCGAGAAACTGGGTTCGTGTGGATGAAACAGAAGGCACCGTACGAGCATTTTTTCGTGGAGACGAATACTCGCGTGAGCTATGCTGTTGAAGTGACTGCTTATGTGGAGAAGTTTAAGATGAAGAAGATGACTGGGGTTAAGAGTAAGCAGGTTTTTTTGTGGGTTCCGATTACTGAGATGAGTATTGATGATCCGGCAAGCCGGAAAATACATTTCAAGACTCCGATGGGGATCGGAAGGTCTTTTCCGATAACGGCGTTTATGACTGATGAGGAGAAGCAGAAGTATCTGGAGAAAGCCATTGAATGAAAACCTCTTCTTGCGCGCTGCTCATGATCATGTTCATCTTTCTGGGGAGATTTCAGTCTTCTTTTTTTTGCTCTTGATGACTTGCTACTCCATATATATAATATATATATTTTTTTTTTCAGTGTCTTAAAGTTTATTCAATAAAAGTTGTTGATGTTTTCTGCAAAAGGTTAATGCTAAATTTATTTTTCACCTTCAATTGCATAAGATTATGATCGCTGATTCAATTAACGCCAGGTCGATTGATTAAATTGCTTGTCAATGCCTTAGTAATCCACTGGCATATACTTCAATCCTAAAGTTCAGCAAAAGATTTCAGATTCGAAAATATGAAATTACATCAACACCCATTTAATAGGATTGAGAATTTGAAATAAGGGTTGGGCAAAAGAAAAAACTTTGATTAAATTATTTAATATTAATTACATAGTTCAGATCTAGTAAGCATATCAGCATGAAGCTTATAGGGATGGGGTGCATATTTTGAAAAACTGATGATTAGATTAGATACCCTTGTTATGGTATCTTAAAATATAGATTGTGGAAAATTCTAACCGCTGGAAATTGTCATAATTTTTTTCAGTGACATATTTGAGAAACTGACCGTTGGATTATTGTCATTTTTGGCATGTCTGATATATATATATATATGATCCAATCCAACGGTCAGTTTTTAAAATATGCATTCTACAATCATCTGTGAACTTCATATTGACTTTTGCGAAAGTCAGCACGTGCTGATAGAATTATTTTTATTAATTACATATTATTTTTATATAATTATATGGTTTTTAGTTAGGATATATGCATTAGAAAATTATTAAATACTCCGTAATATACACAAATTTATATTAAAGAGTTCTGAAAAGTGAAAACACGGGATTGGATTGGTGGTGGTCTGGTGGAGAGCGTTGGGCATTGTTGTCTTTTATGATCAGAGTTTCTCTGGTTTTAAATTTTGTGAATATTTTAGAGTCGTATTATAATTTATTATGCATGTGGATTTGGTCAAATTGGTCGATTTACAGTGGTTTAGTTAAAGGAATTTTATATGATTTTTGATCGATTTGATTAAAGAACATATTGAATTGAATGAGTAGTCGGTCCAAGCTTGATAACAGAGTTTTATATATAGCTGGTTTAGCAACTGCGTAAAATCTGTAATGCACAGTCGCACAAAAGGCAGACCCAATATCATGACCTCACCAATTTCATTGGGGTTGAATTTTTAAGGGCTTCAATTAAATTAGCTAATATTATTTTGGTTGGTTTAGAGGATTATCACAACCACTAAATGATCGAGAAAAAAATTAAGGATTTTATACCAATTGCAACTTGGTATAAGAGTGCTATACCAATAGACTCCTGTCTTTTTTTATGATACTTGTATATATGAAAGTTGATTAAAATGGACAAAAATATCTTTTCATTAACAAGATATTATCCAATATTATCAGAAAATCAACTTAACATGATATTATCCAATATTATCTCCATGAATCAAGGAATATTTTTATATATTGAAACTCATTTACAAAGTAAAGTCCATCATAATCAACTTTCCTAAAATTAAGGGATTATATCAAGATAAAATTAAGGGATTTCATTATCATCTTCATCTATAAAAAGAGGGCCAAAAGATCAAGTGAGATATGCAATATCCGACATTAAAATTACTATTTATATTACCCCAACGTATTAACAATTTTTGGTATAGCACTCTTATACATTAACAAATTACGAATAACAAAATTGTTGGTTTTACAAGTCTATGCATGCTCGTATTCATGTGTGTGTGTGTGTATATAATTGATGAAAACAATGAATTTAAGACAATTTCATATACACGATTTTCGAATTTACAGAGATATAAGTATATGTATGTGTGTTTATATATGTGTGTGTATATGTATATGAAACTTTCTTATATAATTGAGAAAAAAATCACCATTTTAGTTCATCAATTATTTTAGCAAAAATAATTGAAGGTTGCAGTTATTGCAAAACATGAATCACCAATTTTGTTCACATATACATGACTCTGTTTGGGCAGAGTCAAAACATATGACTCACTATGATTAATGTTCTATGTTTAGTAAGTTCTTTACTCATTAATCTGAGTCGTGACTCATTAAAAGCGTGACTCTTGATATAAAAGACTACTGAGTAGAATTGTGACTCATTGTGGGTGTGATTTTTAATTTAAAACCATTACCCAAAATCGTGACTCATTGTGTGTGTGATTTTTAAGTTTGAACCATTACACAAAGTCGTGACTCATTGTGTTAGTGATTTTTAAGTTTGAACAATTACACAGAGTCATGACTCATTGTGGGCGTGATTTTTAATTTTGAAACATTACACAGAGTCATGCCTCATTGTTGGTCCGAGACAGCAGGAGGAATGGAAAATATAATGCACGTGCAGCTTTGCAGAATCCCAACCTTCATAAAGGAACTTTCTAAGATATGATTCCATGATTTTTTCCATGTTTCTAGATTTATATTGAATCAAATATGCTTTGCACAAATGAATTTACAGAGATACTAGTATCTTAGTAAAAATAAATCTTCTATACACAAATCCAACAAGATATAAATATGCATATAAATCATGTAAAAAATAAAATAAAACTAAGCTTTTTTGAAGAACAAACCACCCACTTTAAAATTTCTTGAAGCAACAATAATAATAGCAGATAAATGAGAACAAAACTGGAAGTGCTTGAAATCAATGGCTGCAGATGGATGAAGGCTAAAGAGAGTTAGCTACTACTGGAAAGCATCCATGAGTGATTGATTGGGGCAGAAAAGAGTTAGGATGCTGGGGCAATGACCATGAAGTGTCTGGGTGGATCGTGGTGGCAAGAACACGTGAGGCTATGGAGGTTTCAGAGAAAATAGGTGATGGGACTGTTATTGAGATTGGGCAATGAAAAGCCTCTAATACTCCGATTACAATTCAAATTCAAAAATAAACCTATATCACACTTACCTAATTCATAGGAGATGTTATTCAAATATTAAATTATCTAATCACAATAAATCATGAAATAATATTTTAACTAAAATCAAGCTTAAAATAAGGAAAGGGTTATTATAGACAATCTATACTTATTAGTTGACTTCTAATTTGACCTGAAGGGACTTATCAATATAAAATCTATACTCACCACTCATGTAATAGGGTCGGGACGAAATTTCCATTAAGAAGAATAGAATTGCGCACCCACAATTAGCCGAGTGGTTCATTAATTAACATAATGGTGATGGTTGATGAGAATCCAATATGTTGATGGGTTGATAATGATTCTCGTAGAAGTCGCAATCTTAGTTAAAGCAAAAAATGTAAAGCGATATACTTTTCCCACAATGTGACCACCAAATGGTCATGGTTAAAAATGCTAAAGACATCGAATTATTAATTACATCCACGTATTATTTAGATTTTAGTATTGTCACTTATCACATTTTCATTGGAATCACATCATGGACACACATGTTATTGTTATAGGACGAATTATTGATTCCAGATTTGCTCCTAATATGATATAAGATCGGGAATAAATCGGGTTGATAGATACGTGCCATGCATGTGAGATTGATGATCCAAACCGCCAGAAAGTAGGCTTACATACAGGGCTGGTCCTGAGCTTTGGATGGCTTGAAGCGGCTACCTAAAAGGGGACTTCTCTACATGTAAATTCTAAAGAAAATTTGAGACTTGATAAATGCCCTTAATTTTTTTCTTTTCAACTCTTTTTGATGGCTAGACTCATATTTTCTTTTAAGAGGCATGACTTATATGACAAAATGATGAATCCTACAATAAGAAAATAATAAAATTAAATAAATTGTCTTCTTTGTTTACTGAAAAAAAAAATAATAATTTAGTTCCCAAATTAAAAGCCCTAAAATAAAAACCTAAATAAAAAATCCTAATATCACAAGAAGTAAAAAACAATAATAAATTCATATTATCATTAAGTAAGCCAAAAGCCCTAAAATTAAAACCCTAAATCAAAAATCCAAATCTTACAATAAGTGGTCATAATAAATTTATACAATAAAACAAAACAACACTAATGATAATCTAAAAAAAAAAATTAATCTCATAATAAATCAATAATAACAGTGACAATAGGATTACAGAGATTCAAAAGAGAGAGAAAAAAATTATAAATACCTAAGAGAGAGAGAGAGGGCGGACCCACTAATCCACCGTGTAAGTTTGCAACAATGCAAGTCTGCTACTTTGCTAGTGCGTTGGGTCTTTTTTTCGGGGAAGAGAGAGAATGGGAGTATGAGACAAATGCAAAAGTCGTGAAGGCCGTAAGAGGAAGTGGGGATTGGGAAAGGAGAGTCGTGAGATTCTAGAGTACAATGGAAGCCTGGAAGGTGTTGAATGTTGTTGGAAAGGTAAAGTGTAATTTAGTAATATGTGGGCTTTTATTTGGGCTTGAAATCAGGGATTGGGCCTGGAAGGTGTTAACTGTTGTGAGAAAGGTAAAGTGTAATTTAGTAATATGTGGCCTTTTATGTGGAAATCAGGGATTGGGCTTAAAAGGGAGCGGGTCTAATTTATGGCCTATTTTTTGGTCGTAAATGACCTTTTGTTTGGGCTTAAATGAGTGGTCTAATTTGTGGCTATTGGCCCTATTGTATGAGCATAAAATTAGGGGATCTTTTTTTGGGCTTCAAATTGGGGACTTACTTTAGGCCACGGCCGGGCCTGCTTACATAATGCTTATTTGGATGAAAACTAGAACCTCTTGATCATAAAAGATTAGGAGCTAATCAGGACTCCAAGTAAGTCATGACTAATGCAATCATTTCTCGGATAGAAACTTGCTCTGGGATTTGAATGCACAAGTTAGAAAACAAGAATCCCTCAGCTCCTGATCGAATGCACTTCACATGCATCATTTTCACCTTCCCTTCCCAGACACACCCAACCACACCGGTTTTGAATTTCTTTGATCAAAGACCATTTGTCCCCCATTCATGCATCAATATGAACCGATTTGATCCCTTCTGAGTTTTGACAAAATACAGTTTTTTTTCACCGTTTTCTTCATTTCTTTAGCCAAAATACATGTGTTTTTTTTGGGTGTCTTACGAAAATTGAATCATTACATTGTATTTTATTAACAAATTCCTCATTGTCATGAGACAATTGAAGAGTATATATGGTTGCCATCATAACAAGTAATTGTAAAAATTCAATAACAAAGCATTTCATGAATTCCAAAACCTTATAATCATATACCATCAATTATGGTTATGCTCCAAATCTTTTTAATTGTCCTATTTTTTTTTTAAACCAAACATGTTTATAGAGTTTTAACAAATTTTTATATATATTACCAAAAAGCACGAATTTGATGCGTTTTCTTTCCAACTTTAATGAAAAGTACTGTTGGAGTGTTGGATATGCTGGATAAAATTACGTGAATTATTCGATCAATAGCTAATAATCAAGAATTTCATAACTTTTTTAAGGTAGAAATAAATAGAATCAAAGTTTACACTTCATTTTGATATTAGTCATTTACGCCATATTTTGATGTCATTCATAAAAGAATACAGCTTTCTAGATTTCCACTGTTTTTTTCTTGTCTCCTCAATAATAACACTTTCTTCTTCCTCTTCCTTTTTTATTTTTCTAATATTTTATGGCAAATCATAGAAGATCCAAACTTCACAACCCTTTGCTCCTTGGTGTCAAATTTCAAATCAAACCTGCCCTTTTAAAAATGTGATTACAAGACAAATTGTATAATGATATTTTCTTTTTGAAAAATGATATGTATCATTACAATGAATCATTGCAAGTATCGCTGCATGAAAGAAATATAGTAATTTTTTAAAATATCCATGACTGATTTTCCAAAATTACACAAATTTTATTATTATAGTGATACTTGTAGCGATTCATTATAGCGATATATAACATTGTTCTTTCTTTTTAAACATTTTTCTTTATATATAGTTTTAAATGAGGGTTCAAAAGACATATATATATATATATCACCATGAACAACACATTTTTTATATTTTTTCTTTAATAGGTGATGGAAGATCCAAGTATTACAACTCTTTTGGATTAAATTCCAAATCTTTTCTTTACAACAAGATATCATTTAAGTTACAAAATGAAGAATCTCTTTTCTAATCTTCCCTTCATACTTTTAACTTTAAAAGGAAAAGAATTTTGTTATCAGCATCAATTTTTACACAAAATCAAACGACATTTCCAACCAAAAAAAAAAAAAAAAAAATCACTAATTCACATGATAGATTTAAATTCTTTTATCTTAATTGACTTGTTCGGTAAACAGGTCATATAAAAATTGATAAAAAAAATAGTTGGTGCATATAGTATTTTTCAAAGCATAACTTTCCACCATTTTTTTTTTTTTTATAATCTCTAGGACACCATCACCAATATTACTTCCTTTTCAAAACACATGCATGGTAGAATCTAAAGTCTAAACCCTTGCCATCTATACTATAATGGTCATACATTGTCATTAAAATAACACATCTGCTATCCTCTTCAAGAATGATAAGGTCCTCTTTATAACATTTTAATCCCTCTATTTTTTTCTTTTTGTTTGGTGAAACCAACCCCACTTCAAAAAACAAAAAAACAAAAAAAACAAAAGAAACGTTTTACTTATGTTGATGCGTTAGCTACTCTGGTGACCAACCAATCGTATTTGAAGGCAGAATATTCTCATTTTTTTTCGACCACTCACCTCCTTCGCTACGCAACAAAACCCCAAAATTCCCAACGAAATGTACGGACTCTCCTTGTGCACTTCAACACCTCTCACACCCTTCCGCCATATCCACCACCGGCGCCTCCTCTATCCGTCCACTCTTCCATTACACGCCACCGTCTCCCCGGTTAACTCCCTCCAATCCGCTGTCCACGTTATCACCACCGCCGACACAATGTCCGACCACCGCCACCATCATCCGTCGCTCGAAATCATAGGCGGCGCTCGCGACTCCTTCCTCCCTGCCTTTAAAACACTCGATCGTCCGTACACTCCTTTCCCGCTTATCGGATGGAACCGACACGTCGAGACCATATTCGCCGCGTTCTTTCGCTCCCGTCCTGACGTCAGATTGCGGCGCGAGTGTCTCAGGACCAAGGACGACGGCTCCATCTCCCTCGATTGGGTCTCCGGCGACGACCGTCAGCTGCCGCCTGAGTCTCCGCTTCTCATTTTACTGGTCAGCGTTCTTCATTAACGTGCGGCTCATATTGCATTCTATCGTACGTTTCTGGTTTGTTTGGTTGCTGAGAAATTGTAGGCAAAGAGAATAAAGCTTAGAATCTTACAGCTTTCTCGTTTCTTTGATTACGTTTTCTCGGCAATCAAACTAGTTAACGTCTTAACCCTAACTAATGCAATTCATAGAATTTGTTTGGAGAATTTTGATTTTTGTCGAGTAATTTTTATTTATAAATCCTATATCTTGTGGAGATAGTGCTTATAATCGGTGGTTGCAGCCAGGTCTAACGGGAGGGAGTCAAGATTCTTATGTGAGGCATATGTTGGTTAGAGCCAGAAGTAATGGCTGGCGTGTTGTCGTCTTCAATAGTCGAGGCTGTGGAGATAGCCCTGTGACCACACCTCAGGTATCATATAGGATGCAGCAAGTTACTGGGTTTAGTGATTTAGTCAATTTTCGCCATTTCTTCGGCTTCTCTTAATTACGGATATAAATACATTCAAAGGCGTGTTTGGAATTCAACTTCATAGAAGAATTGCTTCAGATTGTTACATTTCATTATAATCAATGCAATTCCACTGACATGAATCCTCCTCTGTCACAGTAGGTGGTTGTGTCGATGCTTGTCCTTACAGCACCATTGTTCAATTGTTAATATCAGCAATGTGAAGAACAAATGAACCAATGGTTGTTATAGGGCCCACTGGCTGGAACTAGTGGTGGTGTTAGGGGCAGGCATTGGAACACAAATTCATGACCTATGATCTCAATTTCAATTTTGCTTACCGTTGAGGCTCTAGACCAAAAACCATAGCAATCTGATCATATTATTGATACACATCTTTTCTACTTCTTACACTTCTTTTACGGGAATAATCAAATTATAAATATGCAGTTTTGTAAAGGCATTTAGCTCCATCTTGGTAACCATAATATAAAATTGGCTGATATGCAGTTCTATTCAGCTTCTTTTATAGAAGATCTACGTGAAGTAGTGGCACTTGTTTCCACTCGGTACCCAAAAGCCAATTTATATGCTGTTGGTTGGTCCCTAGGGGCGAATATTCTCATTCGATATTTGGGTCAGGTAGGATACCAGGTCACTTTGCTCTTTATTTGATTATTTCTTTTTTGTTATTTTATTTATTTTTTATTTTCACCATGGTACTCGTTTTCCTTTGCTGTGGCCTAATTTTTTTTTTGCTTCTCCCATTCTAATATCAAATATCTTTCCATCTCATCACTCTCCTAGATTTTCTTGCATGATTATGAATTGAACGAGAATTTTAGTTCAGTTGTGCATTCATTTTATTGCTTCCTACATTTGTGTCAAGAGTATTGGGCCTATTTGCATCACATATCTCAATACATACTTGTAACTCTTACTACTAACACAGTGTTAATTCAATTGTTATTTAATTACAGGCAACCTTTTTTTCCCCTAAAAAAGCAATGTTTAACTAAATAATGACTGTTTTATTTTTTTGAAGTTTCTTGAAGAGTTCTAACTAGAGGTGGGAAAATTTAATCCAGTACCATCTTTGTTGACCTCTTGCAATAAACTTTTCTTGTCAACCCCCTTTAGTAAATGGTTCCTGTAGCCTCCATTCAGCCCGATTATGGAAGGGTTGGGTTTGAATTATGCCCCAAGCCCTAACCAATCTAAAAACAATCCAATCAGTACATTGTTTTTCCATCATTTTCGTATTGAATATAATGGAGATGGCTTAAATGCGGACAAGGGTTTCAAATTGTTATAATTGGGTTGGGTTCTGAAGAACTAATCGAGCTGTTTTGACCTGAATGGATGTTGACTTGATGTCAGCTTTGAAGGGCTTTAGTAAAAGAAGAAGTGGAACCAAGGGAATACTTATGATTCTTAAAAAGTTGGGCAATAATTTAATTGTGTGCAGTAATTGTCTAAGAATAGAAAATAGAATATTTTTAGGAGAGTTTAAAGAATAAGCAAAACTGAAAAGGATATTGAGATGGATTAAATGGAAACACACTGAAAGACATAATTAAAAAAAAATGATGCATTTGTGTGAACTTAAAGGTAGCATTAAGTGGGAATTAGATGAGGGGGGAAAAGTGCTTACAAAGATCACTAAATTTGCTGATAAGGTGGATTGATTTTAAGTTAAAGGTGCTACGAGGATAGAGGGATACCAAAGACAATATTGGTTCTTGCGGTGGGAAGACTTGGGAATTAAATCATAGTTGTCCAAATTAAATCTATGTTGATTGTAGTTTTCTTCAAAGTTTACGTGGTTTCTCTTCATCCAGATCATGAATATATTATAATTTGGAGCAATTATGTTCTTCACTTTAAGGCGGAGAGATGATTCATGTTTCATCCTTATGTTATTTATTTTTAGTTGGAATTCATAGTTGTCCAAATTTGGTCTTCTCTGTTCCTTTATAAATCCGCGCTTAAGTCATTTTACAGAATTTTGATGCTACATTGTTCTCTCCAAACTTGATTTTATGTCTGTCTTCTCAATCTTCATTGTGTTATGACTTTGACTCATTAAATGATAGGAAGAGAGGTGAGAGTGCTTCACTGGACTTTTCAGTATGAGTTTGATTTATTTAATTCTCGTGATCAAATTCCTTTGCTATCCATAAATGCAGCAGACTCTTTTCTTAAATTCCACCAGGATATCATTTTTAAACATTGGTCCATTCAAAACCTATTCCATTCATAAATCCTACTTCATTATATGCATGTACTTATAAGTCCAAATCTGCCCAACTTCATATATGATTAAATGCATGTACTCACAAGTTGTGTGTAGTTGGCCACAAATGTTTTGGGATGTTGAGTTAGTTGATAACACTTCTGTGAATTGTCGTAAGTTATATAGGAATTCCTGAACCTGAGAGCATGAATAACAAGTTCTCCCACCGATCATAATTCTCCTGAGATGAAAGAGAATAGGCAAGCTTATGCTTGCATATTCGTCCATAGGCCAAATTGGATATGTAATTAGTGGAATAATTGAATTGAAGAGTGTTTCTGCAACCTTCAGTTTTCTGGTGACCTATTTACTTTCGACTGTGGGTTTAAGAACACAAGATTTATTATGTTTCGGTGAGCTGGTTGTAAGGACCAAATCCCACGAGCTAGCTTTTGTTTGTTTTTTGTTTACTTTTTTTGTTTTTTTCTGTGGGGGGTGAGCTTTTCCTCTGTATTATACTACTGCTTCTGTTTCATTCATATTTTTGCTGTGTTTTTGCAGGAATCTCATGGTTCCCCTCTTTCAGGTGCAGTGTCCTTGTGTAATCCTTTCAATCTGGTCATTGCAGATGAGGACTTCCGCAAGGGCTTTAACATTGTTTATGACAAATCTCTTTCAAGGGCTCTCTGCAAAATTTTCAAAAAGTAATCCCATTTTTTTTTTATCCTTTACTTTCAATTATTTCTGCTTATGGTTGAGATCTTCATTTGTAGATAGCATCACCGGAATTTCTTGTGATTGCAGGCACGCTCTCCTCTTCGAAGATATTGGAGGTGAATATAATATCCCAGTGGTGGCCAATGCCAAGTCTGTCAGGGAGTTTGATGAAGGATTAACCCGTGGTTTGTATTTCTTGTACATGATAGTGATACTGTTACTGTACAATGACATGTCTACTGCTTATAACACCATCTGCAACTCCTTGCAGTTTCATTTGGTTTCAAGTCAGTGGATGGCTACTACTCTAAGTCGAGCAGTTCAGATTCTGTAAAACATGTCCGCACGCCTCTGCTCTGTATCCAGGCAATATTTCTGTACCGTTCATTGTATAAGTTTAAAGATATGATATCCGAATCTTGTATTGTATCTTTGGAAATTTGTTTGGGCACATTTAAATATAATGAGTTCTACATTTGAGTTATAACTGCAATGCCATATGGGATATATGGAGTTTGGGTAGCCTAGGGTTTCCCAAATCTTAAAAAAAAATTAATTATCTATTGAAACGTAGGTAGTAGGCAAGACACTTTTCTCATAGTGTGGTGGTGTTTGCTTTGTTAATTGGTCTTGCCTACCTTTGAAGTGCTTACTATTAACCACCTTAAATTGTATCTGGTTTTGGAAATGCATTATCCGTGAAATACTTGTAAAGGAAAGAAAGAAGAAGAAATGAATGCTAGAATTGCTTTGACTCAAGGACTACCCTTTTGTTTGGGTTTTGAAGTCTCAAGTGAAATAATATTCTTAATTATGCTTAAGTGGATGTCATATGTGCGATCTTGTTTAATTTGTTCAATGGTTTGCAGGCTGCAAATGATCCAATTGCTCCATCTAGGGGAATTCCCCGCGAGGATATCAAGGTATCTTTGGTGTTTCTAGTCTCTTAAGCGTTATATTACCTTTTATTATTCCCTTAGTACTTGATCATGGTAAGTGGAATATTCATTTTTTGTTTCTCTTCTGGCAAGTAGCTGCTTTCTGCTAGTTTTCTTTAACTTAACAAGGTCGCACATCCTTACTTCCTTAGTTTGGTTTGGTAGTCATTTTTTGCCACCCAGCTATATCTAGGGCCATAAATTATAAGCTGTCATGTCTTTTTTTCACCACCTGGACCCTTGATTTTTCATTCTCTCACGTCTTTGTACTACCTTCAACTTGAACAAAATTGCTTCACCTAGTTGTAGTCTTTGGTTACTGAACCATCAATTGAGTACTAACATCTACTGCTGTTATATCAGGAAAACCCAAACTGTTTGTTGATAGTCACACCTAAAGGTGGCCATCTAGGGTGGGTTGCAGGCAAAGAAGCTCCGTTTGGAGCTCCTTGGACTGATACTATGGTGATGGATTTCCTAGAGCACCTGGAAAGAGGAAGATCTGAGGCCCCTACATCCGGTAGTAAATCGGATGGTGTGCAGCAACGCACAGAACAGTTGCACAGCTTAGAGGCATAGATATATTCGTATTGGTTGAATCTGTCAATATAATTGTAAACTATCAAGTTCAAAATAAAAGAGCTGATTATTTGTAGTCTAGTCCATGGATTTGAAGTTATGGAAGATCCATAACCAGGAGATGTGTCTCCTCCAGACCATCTAATATATAGTATATTGGCACCTGCAAGCCAACATGTACTAAGGGTGAAAATGTCTAATTTTTACAATATGCAAACCCGAGATATCGTCTTATGTGTTCTTGCTAAAAAAAAAAAGAAAAAGAAAAAAGAATCACGCAATATCATATGGAACAAGACCGATTATATAGTTAAAATCAAGGACTAAGCATAAAATTGCAATTTAAAATTTTCTTATGGATTGCATACCTTTCCGTTGTTCTACCTCTATCACCAACAAGTGAAGTCCTACCATAAAATTGTAAAGAATCATAAAACATGCCTGTAGTAACGAACCAATCATATGTTTTAAATTTGACTTCCCGCTACAGAACAAAATCCCAACAAAATGGCGCGACTCTCAATAGGCTCTTCAACACCTCCTAGTCCTACGCCCTTCCGCCACCGTCACCACCACCGACGCCTCCTCTGTCAGTACACTTTACCGTTACCAGCTACAGTCTCGCCAGCTAACTCCCTCCAATTCGCCGTATATGTAATCACTACGGCCGCCGACCAAACGCCCGACCACCAATCACCTCAATCCATCGCTCGAAATCATTGGCGGCGGTCGCGACTCCTTCCTTCCCGCCTTTCAAACACTCGACCGTCCGTATAATCATTTCCCGCTTATTGGATAGAACGGACATCGACACCATATTCGCCGCGTATTTCCGTTCGCGTCCTTATGTCAGCTTGCGGCGCGAGTGTATAAGGACCAAGGACGACGGCTCCGTCGCCCTCGCTTGGGTTTCCGGCGATGATCGTCAGTTGCCGCCTGAATCTCCGATCCTCATTTTACTGCTCAGTGTTGTTCATTAATTGCGCCACTCATTTTCCTTTCTATTGTAGATTTATGCTCTGTTTGGTTGCTGAGAAATGCTTCCCAAGTTCTCATTTTTGCTTATGTTTTCTCGGCAATCAAACTCAGTGTTAGTTGTAGCTAACGTCTTAACCCTAACTATTGCAATTCATGTCGAACAATTTTTATAAACCCCCATATCTTGTGGAGTTAGTGATTATAAATTTGTATTTTATAAGGGATGGTTGCAGCCAGGTCTAACGGGAGGGAGTCGGGATGCTCATGTGAAGCATACGTTAGTTACGGCCAGAAGTAATGGCTGGCGAGTTGTCGTCTTCAATAGTCGCGGCTGTGCAGATAGCCCCGTCACCACGCCTATTTTATATTACAGAGTGCTGCAAATTACTGGGTTTACTCAATTTTCGCCATTTATTCAACTCTTATTAATTGCGGATACCTCAGAGCTTCAAATACATTCACGGGTGTGTTTGGAATGTAACTCCGAAGAAAAATTGCTTTAGATTTTGTTACATTTCACTATAATAAATACGATTCCACTGACATGAATTCAAGGCCAATGATCTCAATTTCAATTAAGCTCACCTTTGAGGCTCTAATGCAAAACCATAGCCTACTTCTTACAGTTCTTTTACTGGAATAATCAAATTATACGTATGCAGTTTTGTAAAGGCATTTAGCTCCAGCTTGTTATTTATAAAGTTGGCTGATATGCAGTTGTATTCAGCTGCATTTATAGAAGATCTTCGTGAAGTTGTTGCACATGCTGCCAGTCAGTACCCAAAAGCCAACTTATATGCTGTTGGTTGGTCTGTGGGGGCAAATATTCTTGTTTGATATTTGGGTGAGGTAGGACAAACATGTCGCATTCCTCTTTATTTGTTCCTTTCGTTTTTCTTTTATTTTTACCATGGTACTTATATTCCTTTGTTGTGGCCTGACTTGTTTTATTTCTGTTCCCATTCTAATATTAAATATCTTTACTTTTCCTCAGTCCCCTCGATTTTCTTGTATGATTACTGAATTCAACAAGAATGTTAGTTCAGTTGTATACGCATTTGTTGCTTCCTAGATTTTGGTCTAGAGTATTGGGTCTATCTGCACCACTTATCTTAATGTATGCTAGCAACTCTTTCTACTAACACAAAGTTGACTTCAATTATTCTCAATTCTTCTCTAATTATAGACAACTTTTTTTTTCTCCTTAAAAGCAATGTTTAACTAAGGGCCTGTTTGGATAATCTGCAAATTCCTGTTTTATCTTTTAGAAGCTAAAAAGTAGAAGTTTTTGATAGTGCAAAATGTTGGTAGTTACATTTAAAAGTTGAGGCAGTAAGAAATTCTTAGTACCTCAACTGTTAAAGGTAGCAGTCAATTCTCAATGCCTCGCACACTCTAAACTTTCACTTTTTTTGCTTTAAAAGTGAAAACAGGAAGTAATAGCTTATCCAAATTGGCCCTAATTAAAGACTTTTATTGTTTTTAAGTTTCTTGAAGAGTTTTAATTAGCAGTGGCGAAATTTAAGCCAGAATCAGTGTTGTTGACCTCCTTGAAATAATCTTGCTTTTATATCTAGCTTCTAAATATCTTTCTAACGTTGAGACTGACTCTTATTAAATGATAGGAAGAAGTGGGTGTGCCTCACTGGTCTTTTCAATAAGAATTAGCTTTTGATTAATTTTTTTTTTTATTTTAATTTCTTGTCCTTTTCCTCTGTATTATACTACTGCCTCTGTTTCATTCATATTTTTGTTGCATTTTTGCAGGAATCTCATAGTTGCCCACTTTCTGGTGCAGTGTCTTGGGTAATCCTTTCAATCTGGTCATTACAGATGAGAACTTCCGCAAGGGCTTTAACATTGTTTATTACATAGCTCTTACAAAGGCTCTCTGCAAAATTTTCAAGAAGTAATCCCGTCATTTTTGTGATTTTTTCTTTTCTTTCAATTATTTTCGCTTATGGTTGAGATCTTCATTTGTAGATAGCTTCACAGGAATTTCTTGTAATTGCAGGCATGTTCTTCTCTTTGAAGATATGGGAGGTGAATATAATATCCCAATGGTGGCCAATGCCAAGTCTCCCAGGGAGTTTGATGAAGGATTAACCCGTGGTAGATATTTCTTGTATGTGATAGTGATACTGTTACTATATAATGGCATGCTTATGACATCATGTATGACACCTTGCTGTTTCATTTGGTTTCAAGTCAGTAGATGAGTACTACTCTTACTCAAGCCGTTCAGATTCTATAAAACATGTCCACATGCCTTTGCTCTGTATCCAGGCAATATTTCTGTACAGTTTATCATATAATTTTAAAGATATAATATCTGAAACTTGTATTCTTGAGCTGTTTTGGCCTTTCTACATATTAAAATCTTTGGACATTTGTTTGGGTACATTTAAGTATAAAGAGTACAACATTTGAGTTATAATTGCAATGCCATATGGGATATATGGAGGAGTTCAGGGAGCATAGGGTTTCCCAAATCTTATAAAAAAAAAATTGATTATATGTTGAAATATTAAAATGTGGGTTGTCTGCAAGATAATCTTCTTCTCATTGTGTGATGTTGTTTTCTTTATTAATTGTTCTTGGCCACCTTTGAAGTGCTTACTCTTAACCACCTTTGACAAATAATTTTATCATCTGGGTGATGCATTTTGGAATTCTTTTGTTAATTGTTCGAAGTCTACAGTTGAAATGATTAGTTAACAATTCTACTTTGTAGAAGCATCTCCATAGTTCTATTGTAGTGGAGCATTTCATTTTTGTTCAGTCTTGGAACTGACTGATCAGAACCAACTTCAGGTGTTTTAGTTTGGTTCTTCAAGCACCGCCGTTCAATTCTGTATTGATAAAATGAATATTGATCTGGGGCTGGTTCATATCTGGATTAATAGGTGAGGTATATTGATTCAACTCAAGAACTGGTAGGATTGAACTAACAGCCATATATTCGGTTGTAACTTGATATGACTTGGCTAATGAAATAACCCTTCTATAGGAAAACTGATTGGGGAGATTTCTCTCTTCCTTTGATTTGTGACTGATCGAGGGTAACTTTTTCTAATTCCACATTGGTTGCAGATTCAAATCTTGCTACTGATTCTTCTATAAAGGGGGATTAAGTGGTGGGTTTTACCCAAGGGAGTTAGTCCAGTTGGTAGGAGGAGAGCCCCTCTATCTTATCAACTAGGGTTCGATTCCCTTGGGGAGCACTCCAGGAATTAATTCTTGAATGCACTAGGCTGATGTGGGGGAGTGCGCCCTTAAGATCGCCCGGGGAGGGATTTAACCGTTGAACCAAAAAAAAAAAAAAAAAAAGATGAAGGTGGTGGGTTTTTTGGGCAGCCTATTTTCCTTTGTCCAATCTCTTCCAATTTTGTGTGGGTTTTAGTTGTTGCCGAGTACGGGTCATTATCACTGAATAAAACATAAAATTTAATGAGTAGGCTTTAAAACCAACTCAATCTTAACTTGGGTTGGTTTGGCTTGGTTCGGTGCTGACAAAATTGAGAAATGATCTTGGTAGGTTCAGATTTAGGATGAGGCTGAATTGAACAAACCTGAACCAAGTTGTAGTTCTGGTTAGGTCATATTGGAACTGACTGTATAATCTGCCTGAAACGAGTCTTTCAATTCTCTGCTTTGATTGTGAATGTAGGTATCAAGGTTCTCTCTTGTGTCTCATGATGTAATTGTCCTGGTAATGCAATGATTTAAGTCCAACATTTACATAGAAGTAGCATCATTCTTGATATATTAATCGTGGGAGAAGATACAATTGGCTGGACCACTAAGTGTGTAATGGAAATCTGACCATCCACATATATTCTGGTAGTTGTAGATTTGTCAGTAAATGATATGGTGACTTGAGTTAGTACATGTATTTTTTATCACTTAAATTTTAATTTCGGAAGAACGTATTGCATGAAAATTAATTGCTCATATCAGTATCATAACAATATCTTGCAATTTTCACCAAAAAAAAAAAAACAAAAAAACAAACAATATCTAGCAATAATCTCATTGAATTGTATCTGGTTTTGGAAATGCATTAATTGCTCATATGCGTGAAATCCTTGCAAAGGAAAGAAAGAAGAGGAAATGAATGCTCAAATTGCTTTGACTGAAGGGGTATTTTTTTGTTTGGGTTTGAAGTCTCAAGTGAAATAATATTCTTAATTATGATTAAGTGGATGCCATATTGTGCTATTTAGTCTAATTTGCTCAATGGTTTTGTAGGCTGCAAATGATCCAATTGCTCCATCTAGGGCAATTCCTTGTGAAGATATCAAGGTTGAACATGGAAGTGCTTTTTTATTTCTTTTCTGTTAGATAGCTGCCTTTTGCTAGTTTTCTTTAACTCAACAAGGTCTCACATCCCTACTTCTGTTTGGTTTCATGCTCTGTTTTCGCCATTGAGCTATATCTAAGGCCATAAATCATAAGCTATCATATCTTTTGTCACCACCTGGACCCATGATTTTATTTTTTCCATTCCTTCTCATTTCTTTTTAATGCCTTCAACTTGAACCAAATTACTTAGCCTAGTTGTAGTCTTTGGTTATCAAACCATCTCAGATAACCTTCTCTAATTTTCTTCCCAATTGATGCTACCTCTAGGTTCTTACAAATACATTCATTTCTCATTCTAGATTTTTTAACATAAAGCATAGTTAGTCTTATACATGTCTTATAATTTTCTTTCCCCTCAATGCAACAGATATTTAACAATTACGAAACATTCTTAACAGCACTAAAGTATTCTTGTCACGCTCTAATTCCGTGTGCTCCCACTCTCTTCAATCCCACCCTTGGTGTGGATAACCACAGGGGTCACTTTTGAGTGTTTTTTGGCCATCAGTTCTTATCGAAAATGCTTTAAAATCAATGCGTGATATAAACGAAGGTTACAAAGCTTCTGGTTTCATCTTATCACAGCTTGAAAAGAATGTGTTTTTACTTATTCATTTTTTTTTAATATTTTAATATTTATTTTCTGGTGTTGAAATACTGTTACTTTAAGCACTAACATCACCTGTTGTTATTATATCAGGACAACCCGAACTGTTTGTTGATTGTCACACCTCAAGGTGGCCATGTAGGGTGGGCTGCAGGGAAAGAAGCTCCGCTTGGAGCTCCTTGGACTGAACCTGTGGTGATGGATTTTCTTGAGCACCTGGAAAGAGGAAGATCTGAAGCTGTTGCATCCTGTAATAAATTGAACGGCGTGCAACAATGTACAGAGCGGTTGCACCACTAAAAGGAGGTATGATACACCCACCAAATTCTTATGGTATTATTTATGCCCATTGGATGAATCTGTCAATATAGTCTTGAAAATGTAATTGTAACCTATCATGTTCAAAATAAAAACTGATTATTTGTAGTCTCATCCAGATAAAAAACTAGGAGTTGTACATGTATCCTAGCCTCCTGACCATCTAATATCATCCACCTGGACATCTTGGATTCTGTTTTTATACTGTGGTCTTTGTTCATAGGTATATATAGGGTGCAATTTGGGTCGGTTAATTTACCCTCAACAAAGACACAAATTTGCAACAATTTTCTAAATGAATCTTGACTTTAGCACTAGGTATCTGGATTTCTTGTTGGTTTGTCCTTTTCGTTGTAGAACCATGCTTCTATTCGTGCCTTGTTTTGCAAATTGCAATTTCGATTATGTAAAAAAATTATTTGAATTTGTTCAAATGAAGTTTAAATTTTGTTTTAAGCTCTTTTATTTATTATTAATATTAAGCTCATGTGAAATACTACTTGGTTTGATAAGTTTATTAATGTTTTAAATAATCAAATTATTCGAGTTAGCTTGAAATTTGTTAAATAAAATATTTGTTCAAGTTTGCAGATAAGATAAATGAGACAGATTTAAATTTAATTTCAAGTAAGTTTGAATAAAAGGAGGTTGAATGGAAATTGGTAACTAGAAAGAAGACTAGCAATCTCGACCCATCATATGGCTTTTGTCCAACCATGCCTTACAAGTCACATAAGGATATGGTTGAGAAAAGTGTAGTGACCTTTTTTTTTTTTTTTTTTGAGTGAAAAGCGGGTTGTGACATTGGTGGATGTATGTTTTTTTTTTTTTTTTTTTTATATTTTATTTAGAATAATAATTTTTACTTCCCTTTTCTCTTCTTTCTTTCTCTTTCCTCTTTATTTTATTATTATTTTTATTTTTAAAAAATAATAAATTCCATTTGTCTTTTCCTCTATTTCATTCAGGTACCGTTTGGATTTGTTTTTTATAAGTATTTATTTGCTTTTTTATAAGTATTTATTTGCTTTTTTAAAAATTTACAATATTATAATTTCTTATTAAAATTTTAAAAAAGCAAATAAGTACTCATAAAAAACATATCCAAACGGTGCCTGAGATTGTAAGATTAAAATGTTCATGACGATTTAACTGGGCTTTCCTTGCCCCGTCCGGTCTTTCTGTATCTGGGCCTGGGCCCCCAAAAGACAAAAATTAATTTTGACAAGTCTCGTTTATCCAATTAATTTTGATATCAAATGCGAAGATTATTAAATTAAGAAAATCTTTTCGTACTTAATTTATAAAATACAATATCCAAATACTGGGTCTTACGCATCACATGAGGGAGTTATGTGGGTGGATTCGAAGGTGGCGGGCCCAACAATTTGTCTTCTACACTCGGAGTCGGAACGTCTGGTGGGCCTGTACGTATTGGCAGTGGTGGGACCTACTGATCATGTGCTCTTTTTCAGTGGACATATCATTCAAAAACTCCAAACAGGAATCTTCCCTTTACTTTAATTTTTTTTTTTTTTAATATTTTCTTTATATTTAATCTATGAAAGAGTGTCCATCAGCTTTATGAAATAGTTTTTTTTTTTCTTAGGAGTCGGGGCCCGTTCATAGTGACCTCTTCCTCACTTACACGCCCCATCACATGGTCCAACATTTGAGCCCAAGCTCCATACTCTCTCTCTCTCTCTCCACAATACAAAGGAGGTTTTAAGTCATTGGCGCACCATCAATCCATCATGTATATTTTGATTACATTTGACAACACATACAAGTTAAAGTAAAAAACAATATAAAAAACTTTTCATTGTCATTGGCGCACCAAATTATGATTTTTGATTACATTTGACAACACATATAAGTTAAAAGTTGAAAACATTATACGAATCTTTGTGAATTTATCTTTTTGAAAAAAGCTCCACGAATCCAATGGAATTATGGCTTTTGTAAAGTAATGAGAAAATGGAGACTAGTTATAAAAAATCAAGTAGAAATGTGCTCGGTTCACATAAATCGTGAAATTTGAGGATGGGATTTCGAAAAATCTACCATTGATCAAATTCAAATAGCGTAAGAAACTAACATATTGCAAGCATGCCCATATGTCCGCATAGACAGGTTGGTCGTGTCTAGAGGAATATTATGAGTGCACGAAAATTTCGTATATAAAAAAAGTCAAAAATTAAGATTAGAACAACGGAGAAGCATACGAGGAGAGCTTTACCGAAGTCTTTGTTTATGAAGTGAATGCTTCAGCTAATCAAACCAGATAACACATAAGCGTCATTTTCCCTAATAAGGACATCATTAATGGCACGTGAATGTGACTACCACGTAATAGATAAAAGCTAGGAAGGAAAGGTAGATAGATATATATAATAATATATATATCCAAACTCCAAGCAGAAGGGAGAAGAAAGATTAGATGGATTTTCTTTTGTGGTGGTGGGTTCTGCCTTATCCTGCGCTTGGACCCTATGTGTCTGTACTCTGTAGCACGATAGCGATGGGCCTTACTATTGCACATGAAAAACTGTATGTGAACAGTTTTTGGGTCAGGTGCGCTCACGATGGACTTGCAGCCTTTTTGTTTGTCCCTTGTGGGATTCCAATTTCCAAGGTGGAAATATGTGGAATTCCCATCCATAGGGGGGGCGGCTGTTTGCCTCTTTGAATGATTCAATATTCCAATTCATGGTTTGTTAATTTTCCAATACAATGACTTGTTAGTTTAGAAATATGCCTTTTTTACTTTTTAAAATTCTTTAATCCGAAATTAAAAAACACCCGACGTGTTGTGGTTTGAGTGGTGTGTGAAAAAAATGAAAACAGTTTGAGATTAGAGACTTCATTACTCAAAGCAAGACGTATCAGAGTGATTTTTAATTTCGGGTTAAAGTATTTGATGCTATAGTATTTTTCTTTTACAAAACACAAGTTTTGAATTTGAATATATAAAAATGTATCTAAGAAGTCTAGTGGGTAAGAGAGAGCATAAAGGAAGAATGTCTATAAATGTGAATTGTTGGGATATTCCCCACTTATTTTTGGGGACAAAAATAGAAGCACCTTCTCATGATGTTGTGTTGGGCTTGTTTTGTGATAAGTTGGCAACCCAATTGTCACAACTGGTAAAGGAGCCCCAAACTCAACCAAAGATATTGCTTTAGGATCAAAGGGAGCAGATCATCCAAAGCAAAAAGAAAGGGAGCAGATTTGACACAAAAGCATTATTCAGTGCACCACGTTTTAATATTAATTAATCAGGGCGATTAGGATGGGATCGGAGGATCAAATCAAGCATTCAATCCATCATATTTTATTTAATAAAGGTGATTGGGATGGGATCATATTTCGTAATATCCAAAGTAACCATGCATATCCAGATGGGGGTGTGCCATGCTGAGAGTAATCAGGGCAATTTGGGGAGCAGGCACTCTCTCTCTCTCTCTCTCTAAATTTTCTTAGAGGGTGGGGGTATGGGGGGAGTGGGACATAGAACCTTAAATTCATAAATTATACACAGGTTTAGTGTCAGATATATGAAAAAGACATCAACCCATAAGCTACCTCAAAAGGATTTTACCTTTGAAAAGGTTTGGAGTCTTAAATTTATGAATATATCACACCTAATATCTATCTAATGGGGGACTATCAACTCATTTTCAGATTATAGAACTACGCTAATAATTATAATTAGGGGTATAAGAAAACAAGATCCAAACCATCAAACCGGATCAATTTAATCTCTTGGTTGATTTTTTTAATTAATTGGTTGGTTCACTTTTGATCCATTTTTTGAATTAAAAGAAATTATATTTTTTATAATTATAAATTTACCGAGTTTGCATAGCATATAAAACCCACTCTCGATTTTTTAAAATATATTTTTATAATTAATTTTAGGCAAGTTATTTTATATAAATTTATGTAAAATTCATTTTATAATAGAATTCCCTCCCTCTCTCCCTCTCTCTCTCTCTCTATTTTGTGTGGTACACCCTTTGGGCATGGTAATTCCTGACAATAATTTTTAGTGGATAATATATAGAATATACCCACTTCCGTACACTTTTTTCTTTTAATTAGATTAGATAATAATATTAGAATATTCCAGTCATCATCCCATGTACCTGGCCTTTCCCAGCAGCCACTTCCAAGCTTAAGTGACTCCTTAAAATGCTCTCCGCCATCATCACTCTGTGCGTCTGCATAGCATCACAACTATCACCCAATCAATCCATAATTATTACGTAATTTCCAAATCATCTGCTTATTATTATTATTTTTTTATTATGGTAAGATCAGCGTCCATTTTATATAGTTAATTAATACTAAAAGAAATTGAGTTGATAACTACCTTTCACTTCTTCACACATAACAGTTAAGATTAGTTGCTTTACATATAACTCTGGAATGATATTATATATAATGTGCACAGTACGTAAAGTTGTGTAAGATGATGTTAATATATGATATTATATATGATGTCAAATGCATAATATATTTTGAAAAACTGACCGCTAGATTAGATGACTTGTTTATCAATTTCATGTTCGCAAAAATTTATAGTGATCTAATGATCGGTTTTTTCGACTAAGAAAAAAATGTGATATTTTAAAGAACAAAAGTGTCAGAATTTTTCAGTGCTATATTTTAGAAACCGATTGTTAGATCATTGTGATTTTTAGCGATCATGAAATTGACAAGCAGTTCATCTAATCTAACAGTTAATTTTTTAAAATATCATCTGCATTTGGCCTTATTGACGCTACCTTACATAATTTTGCATAGTGTGAACCTTATAATAGTATCATTGTATATAAATAGCTTCTGCTCTTAAAAAAAAAAAAAATCATATAGACCATCATTTTTATTAAATTTTTTTACAGTTGATCCCCTGTGAAAGGGACGACCAATAAAAATGACTGTTTATGCAATACTGTTCTTATTTTCTAATTAAATCTAGGATAAAATTGTGACTTACTTAAAACACTAAAATCCCATTAATGTAGCATCCAAGATATGAATTCAAATCCCTTTTTTGATACTAACTGAGCATCTAACAATTATCAGCCACAAAAATAAGAGAAAAAAAGCAGAAGAGTGAACTACAATACAGTGGGTAGAGCAGAATGTGTAGTGAAAACAGTTCCCTTTGGCTTATCACTTTATCAGGACAGAAGTGATACCTTTCAGTGTTTTGTCCTTAGCAATTGAGGAGTATCCATAGAGGTTAGGGTGTCTGATACGTGGCAGACATGAAGAGTTTGAGGCCCCACAGTAAGATACGGTGTGCATGGGGCTTGGATGTTTTACCCAATTTGCTGGGACCGGATCTGGATCCTTTCACCATCCCCATTTTATATATTCTCTAATATTCTACCATGGTATCAGTAAAAGAAAATCTTAAGATTTACTTTTACTATTTAATTTCCCTTTTCAAAATTCAAACAAAAGTCTTAAATTTTAAATTCAATAATTAAAGGATGCATATTTTGTTTAGGAAAAAATAAAGGTATGGAATCTTCAAACTAATCCGTGTTTTTTTCTTGATGTGTGGGAATCTCGTACTGAATATATATATTAAAAATTTTATATGTTTGAGGGGACTGACAATATATATAATTGATTAGTCTTCTTGGTATCACAAATATATTGAGATAGTACATGTACCAAATTCAATTATTGATATAGTAGGTGGGAGCTTCACGATGAGTGGGAGGATGGAATCTTCAAACTAATTCACGTTTTTGATGTGTGGACATGTTGAATATCGTATTAAATATATATATTAAAAATTTTATATGTTTAAGGGGACAGACAATATATATAATTGATTAGCCTTCTTGGTATCACAAATATATTGAACTAGTGTACCGAATTCAATTATTGATATCGTAGGTGGGAGGTTCATGATGAGTGGGAGGATGAATCATTAGATTCTTGACAAGAGATTGGAGTTTGAAGCTGAAAAATTGATTATTACCAGATAGATCAAACGTAATGACAAACACATCATTACATTTTCTTACAATATATTTTAACCTAGCTAGTAATTTACTGTTATCTCTCTCTAAGCTAAACTGTATATTTTATCTCTCTTCACAATATCTAAGAATTATGATAAAGTTGGGTCCTTAATAACAAGATTTGGATCCTAATATCACGTAGCCTACGTAGGCTTCCATCATTCTTGCTGTCGTGCCCAAAAATAACCAGTGTACACGCAATCAGCCCATTTTTGGGAGGAACACATCAACTGCTGGTGTAAAATTTTTTGCCCAATTTTAATGGTGGTCGGTGATGGTCCCTGGACCACCCGATTCTTGGAGCAAGTGTGGATCCAACTAGGACCCGCATGGACGAAGCTGCTTGGCCACGAGACAAACGTGTCCATCGTAGTTACTATTTATATCTTCTTATTTATCGAAAAGTGATTACATCAGATTTTACTTACCTCTATTGTTTACCCACGGTAAAATCTACAAATTTTATGCTTCTCATTCCAAAAGTGACCCGATTCATTGTACTTAAATACCATTTAGGCATCGCCACCCAAATCCAAATCCAAATCCTCCACAATTTCCTTCCCCCTCCACAACTATATATAAACCCACCATCTCCCCCAAATCCTCCCATCTCTCTCTCTCTCTCTCTATATATATATATATATATACACTCGCAAACATACATAGATGGCCACCGTAGTTTTCTCCGGCAAGAAGCGAACCGGTTCTGAAGAAGTGGACCGGGACGATCACATCATAGCGAAGAAATCAATGTTGACGCCGGCGGCGACTTGGGAAGATCCGATGGCGGCGTTAGCCAATGCTCGCCACGAATTCGGCGAGCACGGTGGCGTTAACATGTCTATCGAAGCGTCTGCGACATTCACCGTCATGGAGCCGGAAACCATGCGCCGCATGTTTTCCGGCGAACTCGGCCCGGACCGTGACTTCTTCATCTACAGCCGTCACTTTAACCCAACGGTGTTAAATCTCAGCCGTCAGATGGCGGCTTTGGAGGGTACGGAAGCCGCATACTGTACAGCGAGTGGTATGTCGGCTATTACGTCGGTTCTGATGCAGATGGTAAGCAGCGGTGAAAACGTCGTCGCTTCACGGACTCTGTACGGTGGAACCCATGCCCTGTTGACCCACTTTTTGCCCAGAGCGAGTAACATAACGACGACGTTTGTGGACGTGGGCGATTTGGAGATGGTGAAGGATGCGATTGTGGAGGGGAGGACAAAGGTGCTGTACTTTGAGTCCATATCGAACCCTACGCTGTCGGTTGCTAACGTGCCAGAACTGTGCAGGATAGCGCACGATAAGGGGGTGAAGGTGGTGGTGGATAACACCTTTGCTCCAATGGTTCTGTCACCAGCTCGGCTCGGCGCCGACGTCGTTGTCCATAGTATCTCGAAGTATGTCAGCGGTGGGGCCGATATAATTGCAGGTATGTTGTCCAATGTCCAGAGATCCCTCCACCGTTCACGTGGCATTATGATTATCTCTCATGGTTGTCGGACGTACGTACGTTAAGTAACTACATGAAAATAGTATAAAATATTTGGAATAATCAAATTTTATACCATATTTTTAAATTATCTTAGTCACAATGCATGAAATTAAAAGTTTTGTTGAATTAATTTTTTAGTTTATTTGTGTATAAATTTATTTTAAAAAAAGTGGATAAATTCTTTTTAAATTACCAATTAAAAAAACGTTCAACCATTTTTTTTTTTTTAATTTTCTAGAGCAAGAAAATTGTTATTATTAAAATTTTGTGTAATATTATACATCATTAGAAAAATTACTAATAATATGGATAAATTTTAAAATTTACCAATGAATAATAATACGTTCCAAAAATTTACAGTATTTATTTTTAATAGTGGTGTAAAGTAATTTTTTTAAAGTTTTTTTTTTTCTTTTTTTTTTCGTTTTACCATTTTGAAAATACGAAAAAATTAAGTATTCTCTGTTTTGGGTGATGTGTTATGATTTGAATTATTTGCGCATCATCCAAGTGAAAGTATAGCATCAAGATCATTACACTATTTTATTTTTATTTAAGGGGTGGGGGAATAAATAATCTTAAGACGTTGATTTGAGAGCTTTGAAGATAACCATATCCATATAGGATTAATGTAATGGCCCAACTATTTTTGATTTTGATATGTGTCTTAGCACTTTGGTGACATGCCAGGTGCGACGTCCTCCATCTTGGAGCATGGGCCCAAAACTCCAAAAGATGGGTTGAGTTGGAAGCTACGTGTTCTTTAAATGGCCGAACACATACATCTACTTTCTCCTAATGTTTTTGTCATATTATCTGCAATTCACGGGCTTCATTCTGTTGTCATTTTAAAAAGTAAATTCAGTTTGGTTCGCTCTATTGTTAATTTTTGAAAGAAAAATCTTTAACACCTATATGATAAATAAAGGTTGAAAAGAGAGTAATTTTGTTAATGAATGTTGACAGGTGCTGTGTGTGGGCCGGCGAGCCTGGTGAACTCAATGATGGACCTTCACCAAGGGGCCCTAATGCTGCTGGGTCCAACAATGAATGCGAAAGTGGCATTTGAACTATCGGAGAGAATCCCTCACCTAGGCTTAAGAATGAAAGAGCACTGCCATCGAGCATTAGTGTTTGCAACGAGGATGAAAAAACTAGGTCTCAAAGTCATTTACCCAGGCCTGGAAGATCACCCACATCATGCTCTTCTAAAGACAATAGCGAATCGAGATTACGGGTACGGTGGAATTCTGTGTTTGGACATGGAAACAGAGGAAAGGGCTAACCGGTTGATGAACCAGTTGCAAAATTGCACCCAATTTGGGTTCATGGCAGTGAGCTTGGGGTACTATGAGACCCTCATGTCTTGCTCTGGAAGCAGTACTAGTAGTGAGATGAATGCCGAGGAGAAGGCGCTGGCAGGCATTTCTGCAGGTTTGGTGAGGATGTCTATTGGATATAGTGGTACATTGGAGCAGCGATGGAGCCAGTTTGAAAAGGCGCTTTCTAGAATGCAGGATTCTGGATTGTTTAATAAGAACTCATAAATTAGTTTCTACTTTCTACTATATATATATATATGTTTTGAATGCGTATGGTTGTTCCATGTAAAAATGGCTGTTCCTGCCTTTTAATTTAGTAAGAGATGCATGATCTTCGCTTAAAACAACACCTCCTTTTATGCTTCTCTCACCTCTATCTCAACATATATTGCTCTTTATTATTTTTGGGAAGAGAAATGCCAAATGGACCAAAATTTTTAAACCAGATAATGTAGTGGCATGATATGTCCTCTACCTTGATGATCGCAAGGAATTAAACCAGTCTTTTTGTCAATAGCAAGGTTAAGGGATGGCGATTGTTGAATAATTAGTGGTCCAAATCTATTGCCCTAAACTCGACATTAACAATTGTTTTGAGAAAAATATTTTTATAGGAAAAGCTATTATAAGAGACTCTTGCTGAGAGCTCTTTTTATACCGCTAATTAATGAACCCTCTTTTCAAGATTGCCTTTTGAAGCAGCATCCATGTTAATCTTTATGTAGTGGTGCGAATGCGAGGAGGGTTAATTGCCCCGCCCAGGAGATGTAAGTAAATTCTGTATTATTGGCTACCAAAATGAAGGAATAGTAGTGTAAGCAAGTACTGGGCTGTCACAATAAGCATTTCTCATTCTAAGGGCCACTTTGAAAAACAGAGCCATTTGAGAGGTGCCATCAAATTGAGCTGGTAGCACGAATTCCTTTGAAATCCAGATGGACCAACCCGGAATGGGTTTCCATTTTAGGCCATTTTGAGCTCCAGTTCAAACATGAACTTGCAATTTCTTAGCTTTAATGCTGAAATTGTGTTAACTACGGACTTAATTGGCTGGCCCAGTTTCTAAAATTTCCAAACGTACGTCTTACACTAATCCAATAACATTATGGAATGGGGTCACTTTTTCATTGATCTATAAGGTAGTGATAGTGAGGAGCTTGATTAAATTAGAGCAATAAAAGAATATTAGGCAGAAGCTAGGCTGGCTTCAGGGGAGTGCCCAAATGTCTAGCCAATCGGATCTTAATTCTGCGTCGCTGGTTGTTACAGGCAACCACTTCCAAGCCAGGACTCACTAGAGACTCTGCAGTCATATCTGTTTATTGAGCGAATTGCCACAAGTGAAACTTGGAAGCTAGTTATCCATTGTAATACTGCCTCCCTCATAAAATACATTAATTTTATTGTTGCAATTAGAAGATATTTGGTGCGAGTTAAGATATATTTGTGCAATATATTAATTTCAATTAATATCATTTTAATTACAACATCTCCAATGGGAAGCTCTCATTTGGGCCTTTCATTTGGGAGTGTTATAATGCCAAAATGAGAGTTCTTTCTATAATTAGCATTATTATGTTCTAATGGAAGGCTTTCATATTTGGCAACATTATGTTCAAATATATGGACTTTAAACAAAAATGCTATACAACCAGAAACTTTAACCCGAAATTAAAAACCACCCTGATGTATCATGCTTTGAGTGGTGTGTGGAAAAGATAGAATTTATTTGAAAGAATGACTAAACTACTAAAAGCATGATACATCATGGTGGTTTTTAATTTCAAGTTAAAGTTTCTAGTTGTATAGCATTTCTCGACTTCAAATTAGAGGAAATCTGATGTATATTATTTGGAAGGAGATTGTGATTACTAATTAATTTTTTTTTTAAAAAAAAAAATATGAGAGGCATTAATGTGCCAAATTTGAAAGTCATGAATGGCAGTCGATTAGAGTATCTTTTTCCACCATGACTTTCAAATTAGGCACTTACAGTAATGATTTGGACTTTTAGGTAAAAATTTATCAATTTTAGTAAGGATTTGGATTGAAAAAAAAACTTTTTCAATTGTATACTTATCGATAATTTTTCATAATATATTTATGAGGAACAGACTTTAGCACTTGCATGCCTTCCATGTTTAAAATATGGTAGCCTTTAGCCATAATAAATGGAGAGGCAATCATTACAATAAAATCAGATGTTCAAATTTCCACTTTGGCCAAGCATTTTGATGGGTCAACCTTCCAGTTATGGCATGAAATCTGCATTAATAGCGAAAAAGAGCATTTTCTTTTTCCATTTTGGTGGCAGTAAAAGTCATGATTAAAGGAGATTTTACTAGCCATGATGGGTTAAAAAATTGAAGTATATTAAGAAATTTTGTCGAATTCTCCACCCAAGTATTAGCCAGTTGACTAATATTGATTATGAATTCAATTTGTTCACGTATTAATTTTTTTTTTTTTTTTGCTAGTCGAAGTGGTATTCTCTCTTTAGATTAAAAAATATAGTATAAATGGAAGCACACGTAAATCACATTCCCATGAACAATGACAATTAATGATGGTGTTATTTAATAAGAACGAAATATTTTGAGCCCTTGGATTATGCACTTGTTGCTTTACCAATCATGATCATGCATGTAGACTACACTTTCAAATCTTTAAAAAGGTTTTTTTTTTTTTTTTTTTGCATGAATTTAAATTAAAACAATATTATACACTGATACAAAGTATTACTACAAGTACAAAGAAAGAATGTGAGTATTTTTGAAAATTAATCAATATACAGTTTTGAAAATTCACAGTAATTCTTTCTTTGTAGTTATACTTGTAATGATGTTTGTAACTGTGCATAACTTTTTTTAAAAAAAAATTATATCAAGTACTCATTCTTTAATGAGTACGAGTATATGTGGAGGCTTACAAAAGAAAAATGGAAAATAAAAGAAATAGCGAGAGATAATGAGTTTTCCATCATTAATTAGGGCATGCGATAAATAAGTTCTAACCCAAGTGAACCTTAAATAACATAAAATTTTAAGTTTCAAAAGTGATTTTGGTAAAGAAAATCCAAATGAGGTATTCGAACATCTCCAACCATTCTCCCTAAAATTTTCACAAATGGCTCCCTATTTTAGTTAAAAGCTATTTTAGCTTACCATTTTTACACTAGCTATTCCAATCGTGTTCCATATTTTAGCTAATCATGGAATATTTTATTATTGTTTTAAAATTTGACTTAAAAAATTAATATTAAATAATTTAACAAAACTTGTGCTATCACACACATTCTTCCAAAAAAATATTAAAATAAGGAAATAAGGACTGAGTTTAGCTCCTACATGTAGGAAGAAGTTAAAATAGGGAGGAAAGTAGAGAGCGAGCATGATTTTTGTGTTTTAACTTTCTACTTTAGCTAAGGAGCCAAAATAAAGAGTCCCTTGGAGATGTGGTGATGAAAAGAAGATAGCAAAGGTGTGGTCAGCCCTTCCAAATTCTGCTTTTTGTTATTCTGTGTTACAGAAAAGTTAGTTCAGATTAAAACGGTAGCTATCAGCAAATTAAGAATTTCCAAGGGGCCCAAAAAGCACACGCATCAGCAAATTTGTTGCGGTTACTTCCTAAATAAAATTTTCGAATCACATCCAAAAATGCAAACCAGAATGAAATGAATCAACTGTTTACTTGCATTAAGAATGGAAAAGAGGATTACAAAAAAAAGAATTACAGCTACTCCAAGATATATTGAAGTGAAGACAAGTGTAGAAGTATGATAAGAGTAAAGGAAGTAGAATATTTATGAAGAAATCCTGCAGCACCAAACTTTCACTCTCCGAAGCTTCCTCCATATTCTTTCTTCGTGGCTTCATGGACGAATTGGGGGGGGGGCTCCATTGTTATCTGAAATTAAAGCTGTTAATACTCTCCTTCTTTCTCTCTTATCTTGGACAAACTCCCATCGTTCTCTCAAAATTTGCTATTTTTAAGCAACTCCAGCTTACTAATATGCAGTATTGGATTGACTCAATCCACCCCTATTTCTCCTCGTTCAATTGGATTTGGACTGAACCCAAAAGTCCTTATTGGCCCTAAACTGTTTATACTTTGGCCCGTCAGATTTTACCCATTACAGTATGCAGGTGGAGGTGAGGGTTATCACTTATCACATGAAGCATATCAAAGGACCTTGTTATTTTGGCATTTTTTATGAAATATTTTGTAAAAATAATGAATGGTCAAAAATTCTACTTAAATGATAAATTTTGGAAAAACTTTCTTCTACAAAGTTGTTCAAAATGATGTTTTCTAGTGGATGACGCGGCTAGTTTTCTTAAAAACAATGTATTTTTTCATAAAACGATAAAAAATCACAAATGGTTGGGATGGGCTAATAGTTGGGAGGGATTGCAATGAGAAGGCCCGTATCTAATTCTAAGGCCCATTTGTGACTCCATATTGTGAAACAGTGTTTTGAAAATTAGAGCTGTTCTATTTTAGGCCATTCTGGACCCTCAGTCTCCCTTTGTTCTTTTTTGTTTGTTTGTTTGAATTTTGGGCCTCACTTCGGTTTTTTTTTTTTTTTTAAAAAAGACAACATAGGAGGTTTTAGTTTAGATTTATAATCATAGGGCTGTTGGTTGAAATTACCTATAAATTCCCTCCATCAGGATGACCTTGGATATATTGTACTAAGATTATGACCAACCATCTAAATATATTATTTATCTCTCAATTAATTTAGACCATGCACCATAATCTTAGGTATTCAAGCAAACTCAAACATTTAAAAATTCAAGCAAAAGATCTATACTCTATTATGATAGCTAGAATGCTAAGGTTCGATCAATTCAAAAATCTCTGCTAGCTTCATAAAATGTGGTCCTTCATCGACTAAACTACGCTAACGAATTTGGATACTCATAAACTATTTGTAAAATTTAGAAATTGGGCCAACCAAGTCCATACCAACGCTAAAGTGGCAAGTTAACAAGGAAACAGATTGAAGGTTGGTTTAAGAAAGCATTAGAATAGTTATTCTTGGAAGGGCAGGAATGCTTTCTCTCCACTTTCCCAAGCATGGACGGGCATATATATATATATATATATATACTGCCACGTGATGAGTGGCTTGTATCTTGGGGAGAATATATGCCCATCACACCAAATTAATTGTTTTCAAGAAACAGTCAATATTACCATATATTTCAAGCTTTCCACCTTTAAATAATTAAAGCATATAGCCTGAATAATTCGAGAGAGGGTTACTAAATTAAATCTAGCATTTTGATGCTCAACCTTCCAGTTAGGGCTCGGAATCTGTTTTAATTGGGAAGAAGAAAATCATTACATCGATTGCATTTTCCCCGTTTTGGTGGTAATGAAAATCATTATTAAAGAAAATTTTACAAGGAATTATTGATTAAAAAAGTGTTTTATTCTTAATAATGGTATTGTTCAGTCCTTGACTAAATATTTTTTTAGTGGGAATGGTCACCCACAAGGGAGGCAAATTTTCTAGCTATTAAATTGAAAAATTAATATCGATTATGAATTCAATTTGTTCAACATCATGATCTATTACATTATTAATTTATTTGTTTTCTATCTCTTCTGTTAGCCCCATTATCATTCTCTCTCCAGTTTCTAGTTTTAGTAACAGTATATTCTTTCCACATGGAACCATTGAATTTGATATTGGTATGGATTGATGTTTCATATTTCTGAAATGAATCATTAAAAATTGCAAAAGAAAGCCAAGTTTTTAGGTTTTCTTTATATCCATTGCTTTCACCTTTCTGTACATTCCCATCTCACCTTCCATAACAATGTTTGCCATAATGATAGAGTATTATTTAATTGTAATGAAATATTAGTTCAAAACCCTATGGTTCCATTTCCTCGTTGATGGCTTTCGATTACGCAATCGTCGCTATACTCATCATGACCATGTAGACTATACTTTCTAATCTTTCAAAATCGATTCTTTTCTATCCACAATGAGGTTAAGATTATATCGATCAAGTAGTGCCATAGTGGTCCTAAATGAGTACGTGTATGTTAGAACAAAAGCCTAGCTTGGAAGTGTGACAATCAATTAAGTTGGTGGCCATGGTGTTGGTGGTAGCTCAGAAGGAAATATCAAAGCAAGCACTAGCTTGTGACAATGAGTTTTCCAGCATTGGGACATGTAACAACCAAGTTTTTTGGAATTATAAGATTATGCAGAACCTCTATACAAAAATTTAACCCACTCCCCATTTTTATTAAAAAGTCACATTCAAAATTAAAATCTTATGGAATTAACAGCGCGTATCATGCATTATGGGAAAAACAGATCGAATGGTGGGTCGTCTAATTGGGACACAGACAAATGTGATGTAGGACTGATTAAAAATATCAATATTAAATGTGCTAAATTCTGGTTTTATAAATATTATTCGATGGTCTAATGCATCGCTAGAGATTTTTATGCGCGCTGCCTAGCCGACGACATAGGCACGTGTAATACAAACATAACATCTGCATCTATAAAAGATGTAAAGTGGTTTTCTTATATCTTACTGAATCCTATTGCCACAAACTTACAAACAGAAACTGATGCTTAGTTCTTGTTTGGACGGTGTAATTAAGATATTTGAGAGGAACATATCATTCCACCTAAGACAAAGAAATAACGAGAAATTTTGGAGTTTTCTTAGATGGCCGGGGTGACAAAGGAGTTCCTTTCCATCGCTAATTACGCATTGATTTGGACTTAACGATACGCCTCCTACCACAACTAGCCGAGCAAGTTCACAGTACTTCACACTCTATATATATATATATATATATGTTGAGGAAAGGGACAAGTTGATCCAGGGGGCGGGGAGATCTTCGATCACCACGTATCATCAGTTCCTTTCAGCACGCAAAATTAACATGCAATTTCCACTGGTTGGTCATGAAATGTGATTATATAAGGTTGAAAAGGTCACATAAACATGCTAGCTATAAGAATTTTTCCATGGACTCTACAGGGCCCAAAAATAAATTGTTGTGGTAATTTATTTGAAGTCACTGCTATATCATGTCTGAATTTCAACAAAATGATTTCAGTACTGCCAAAATAAAAATTTGAAATTACTTAAAAAAATCATTGCGATTCAAATTACTTCTTAGTGAGTAAGTGGGTTATGTTGATAACAATAAATAGGCCACCTCTTGTTAAATAATATTTTGGCAGTACACGGAGGTGGGAATATAGTGAGAAGTTAAACAATTCCTTATCTATGAGCGCCATTCAACTTGATGCAAAAAATCGCTCTTGTTTTATTATAGCATGAAGTAGATGCTTAATCATGCTGATGCAAGTCATAAGCTTGGCTTCCTTATATATATATACTTGTAATAATTTTAGGAATTTTCTGTCATCATGTTGACGCGAGACCCTGTCATTTTCTAAATGCGGACAATTATTTTGCACTCATATCCTCTTTTAGTAAGTCTTGGGTGGAACCATATATTTTGGGATCTTTTAAGTGCACGGATGGTTTATGGCTTTGTGCACAAAGCATATTCCAACTTTGAAGTAGATGACAAAAGCAAAGGATTTAAGGGCAGAGCCAGCATGACAATTAGCATCTTAGGATTCGTCTTGTGAAGTATTTCTTCCGGATTTAATACCTGGCCAAACCCAAAATTACTCATTTACAAAATAAGATGAGATGACATCCGGCTGCTGACGCGTGGCAGATCGGGTAACCCATGGACGGATCGAGAAGCCCATAGACGGATCGGGTTACATGCCAAATTAGTCATGTCTTTCGGTTATAGCCGAAGAGAAAATGAAACTGAAGTAAAAAATGAAATTTTATTTTTGCTAAAAGTTCTGTCTTGGAAGCGTGAACGCAAGACATTACAAACACTTTGTTTAAATAGGATAAATAGAGCTAACTACTTGGCACAAAATCTGCAATTAAACTATCTTTGACTAACGCAGCTTATTTGAATTGTTGTTGGAACCAGTAGTTGTCATGGATGCAATCTCTTCAGAACCGAAATCCTCTGAATTTGTTGTGATCTCATGTGCAGTTGTTACATCTCCTTGGACTCCTAATCGGTTTGAACAAGCTGGACTTAGAACTCTGTTGCCACTTAAACTCTCTCTACCAATAGATAATAGATCATGTGAAAGTGCTTCCCTATTATTTCGATTGTGAGGATATGCCACCTTATCACTCCAAGAATTTAGGCACGCCATATCTCTCCTTTGATCCCCACAATTTTCACTACTGGCGAGCTTATCACTCCAAGATTTTAGGCCTGCCTTTCTCATTTGATCCTGTTTACTCTAAAAATTGCCACGTAGGCAAAAAAGGACTAGAAGAAACTTTTAGAACCTGGCAGGGAGTTGACACATGGCAAAGCTTGAAAGCAACAATAGAGGGACACGTAGCAGTTGAATATGGAGTTGCAGAGGTGGGCTAAAATCGTGGTTAGTGGACAGTTCCAAATGGAGAACAAGCAACCCATTATACTAGGGAAACTGGTTCGAGAATTAAGCAAGTAAGAAAGTGGGCTGAAAGCAGTTACAGCACATCTCCTATAAGAAGCAGAGGCAGCAGTGGCTGAAAGCAGTTACAGCCCATCTCATATAAGAAGCAGAGGCAGCAGCAGGCAGAAAGACACACAAATCAATCCAGACAGCCCATGGCTAATTTCTTTAAAGCTATTTTTAGTTAAATTCAAGTAGCGGTTCGTCATCTTCAACCGTTGTGGTTCGTCAGTTTCATAGCAGCAGTTTATTAATTTCAACAGCAGTTCGTCACTTTCAGTAACAATAGTTCATCTGTTTTCGGTTAGTCTGTAATTGCATCCTTTGTTTTCTAATTTCATAGTTTAATTTCTATTTCAATTGTTAATGGAGTTCATTTCTCATTTTTCTCGTCTAAGCATTGTAAGTATTTCTTTTGTCATTTAATTCCAGTTAATTTAATTTTAGTCAATGAGATTCCTTATTTCTAATTTGTTTTCTTTCTTTTAAAGTCAGTATCTTTTAAAGTCTTTTATATTTTTAACACTAGAACCCAAGAGGATTAACTTTTAATTCTCGTTAATCGCCTGATTCTCATTTTAATTTCAAAGTGACCAACTAGGCATTTAGGACCTTTCCTAGATTCTCGGCCTAGAGAGTGCTAGAAGTTGTGTTCGCACGGTCTTTGGGCTTTTGAGCTCTGGCATGCCAGCACATTAAGACCTTACACCAGAGGTCTCGAGACCGTCGTTTTCACAGGGAACAAATCCACATAATTTTCACTACTGGCGAGCTGTGAGTTGTCAATAATAGTGAGATCAGGGTACTCTTCAGTATCTTCCGACCACTGTAAAGTGACCCGTTCTGTCAACTTCACTCAAGTGCAGGCGGTCAGAAGCCTTTTGTCCTTTCGTTATGATTACAGAGCGACTCTAACATCTGACCCAAACACTGTAAAAGTATAGTATGGTTATCAGGTAGGGAGCATCCTTAAATGGCCGCCTGAACAAATCACGCCAAGCATTAAATAAGATTAGAGGCAAGGAAACATGCCAGATGGCCGGCCCATGTAGCAATCTACACTGTCCACGCGGCGAACCGTTTGATCACCTATATAAGAGCCCAACTCCAACGAAAAGAGGTATGTTCACTTATCCCCTCCAAGGCTGGATATTTTTTCTACTTACACTGATAACTGACTTGATCGTCGGAGTTTTATAGGAAAACACCACACTAATGTTCGATAGCCAGATAGCCAGAGCTCAGTTTCTGCCGGATCTTTGACCCGAGATAATCTTTACCAGTTACCTACTTTCGACCTCATCGGGGACCTAGTAAATATATATATATAGTAAATAGGTGTGCTGTTTTCTCTCAGTCAAGCACTATTTTATATATGCCAAAAAATGAATAAAGGACTGTACTTCATTGACGTGCCTTGTACTGCATTCATCCTAGCCTTTAGCTTTTTGGCCCTATCTAGCTTCTTTGGGTGGCAAAAAAAAAAAAAAAAAAAAAAATTTGAGGTGGAGATTGCTTCCTAATGACATTCATTTCTGTCATGCATTTTTCATGAGCACCACCAGTGTCCAGTGTAAAGTGATGTTTATTATTGTATTCTTCCCCAACAAGGCGGCTCAATTATTTCAATTTGATTGGTAGGGATCTCGCAATCTCTTAGAGTTATCTCGATCCCACGGTGTTTTAATTGATAATGACGAAAGAAGAGTGCGTCTTTAATGTTTTGGAAGCTACCAATCTTGTTCTGTCAATATCATCTACCTCCTTTTCTTTTCAAAATCCTAAAATTGATTCTGTCTGCTAAATTTACCCGTCAAGTCCATGTCCAATATCCCACAAATATCACCTTTATATAAAATGCAATGTCTCATGTTCTTATTTTTGTGCAAATCTCTGCCTTTTTTTAATTGCTTTGTCGTCAACAACAACAATAATAGTGAGTGAAAAATGATAACCTATCAGAAGATGACAAGTTACACGCAGCAATGTAAGTGGGAGATATTAAGTTAATCATGTCAAATTAGATGTCCAAGCATGAGTAAGATGGAGCATTTGATAAACGAGATAGGAATCAACTCGACCAAGTTCGATTTGATGTAGGGTTCTCCACTCGACCACGAGCCAAGATGGCCTTGGAGTTATCTCGCTTGGCTCCAAATGCCATTAAATCATGGTTAATTGATCAATATTAGATGAGATCAATTAACCAAATAAAGCAAAATGGTTAATTAGCAATTAATCAACAATTTATTTATTTTCAAAGTACCTAACAAGAGGAGTCCTCGAAAATTATGTTAACGAAATGATTATAAAAATAACGCCCTATCCTTTGTGGAGGTGATGTGATCTTAAAAAAATCAATGTACATGCTAACCAACCAATATGTTATGAAAACCACAAATAATTTTTATTTTTATCTGTCCAACAGACACACGAAAGATTCAGAGTGTTGGGTATAGAAGGCCAAAACCTAAACACTTTGATGCGTTTTGATTCATGCTCGGAATATTGAGGGCAAATATCACATAGTGCTAGTTGCAATTATCTGAGTTTTGAGTTTCGATCAAAGGACCTTCGAGAAGAACTTTTGCTACGATTGTTTTCAAGTTCTTCTTATATACTTTGATTTCGATAAATGATAATTATAGGCGTAAACCACATCGCTGCCCTAATTAAAGCCTAGGGCCCGCAACTGCAACCAAATTTTTTCAGTAAAAACAAGAGAGCAAGAAAGACAATACACGTACTAAGATCATACATATATATATATATATATAGTCAAAATATCACTTTACGTGGAAAAAGGTATAAAAATCACACCAGGATCCTTACATGACAAATGTCCGGACCCACATTATAGATAGATATAAAAGCTAGGTTCAGATCTAAGAAGGGCAGATGCACACATTTACATCTCGTGTTTAACTTCTTATCTACGCCTAGGGCGTACTTTAACACTAAGAGGGTGAGCCATTTCACACGAGAGCCTGAGCACTTCCGAAAGATCCACCGGGTTTTGATCTGATGCTACCCACTCGTACTCATGTAATAGTGACGCCACCCAAAAGCTAACCGTGGTTAACCCGAGTGTCTTTCCTGGACAAGTCCTCCTACCCGACCCGAATGGAGCCAACCTAAGATCGGATCCCAGCACTGAAAACTCCACATCACCCTGATGAGTCACGAACCTCTCTGGCATGAACTTCAGTGGGTCGGCCCAAACTGTTGGGTCCCTTGTAATGGCCCACATGTTAACCATTGCCGTGGTCCCCGCAGGCACGTTATATCCATCAACTGTTGTATCTGTGATGGCCAAACGGGCCCACGAAAGAAGTGGGCCAGGTGGGTGCAGCCTCAGGACTTCTTTTACAACTGCTTGCAGGTATACCGTTGACGGAATGTCAGATTCCGTCACCGAACGTGATTTTCCGACAACTTTATCGAGCTCCTTGTGAACTTTTGATTGGACGTCAGGGTGGAGTATCATCCTCGCTAGTATCCACTCTATCAGAACCGCTACAGTATCCGTTCCTCTAAATATCATTTCCTACAATACATAAAATAATTATAATTAATTAATTCAATTATGATTAGTACGTGGGAACCTAATAACGTAAAAATGGATGCGTGTGTGCGTACTATGCGCATGATAAATTTGTTGCTTACCCAAAGAACGGCGACCATATCGTGATCAGATAATTTATCTGTTCCATGAAGAGAGAGAAGAACGTCCACGAAATCATGAGTTTCTGAACCGGTTTGAGATCTGTGTTCGGAGATAATCCGGTTTACGAAACGGTTCACTTTCGGCACGAGATTGGAGCATCTGAACCGGATTTTCTGAGGATCAAACCCTGCGAGCCATGGAAGGTGGTCGGACCAGTTGAGTTTACCTAAGAGATCGTAACCTTCTTCCACAAGACCACTTAGTTCATCAGTTTCCTTATTTAACGAACCCAGCTCGTATTTGCGGCCAAATACCGAGCACATCATGTTGTTTAACGAAGCTCGCTTGAGAATATCACGAACATAGATATCTCCGGTTCGGCCAGCAATCAGTGATACCATTTGAGCCGCAATTTCAAACCTCTGGGCTTCCGAGCCGTTGATTTGTTTAGGACAGAAAAGATGAGTGGCCGCGATTCTTCGAAGAGTTCGCCAGTATACTCCGTAAGGAGCGAACCCTATTGCTCGGTTGAACATTAGGCTGTAAGCAGATTCCTTGATAGGACGATCCGCAAACACCGAGCTGTTCAATATTTCTTTCGCTACATCAGGATTGCACGTAATGATAACACGTGTCTCGCCAAGGCTAAAAGCCATGAGCCGCTTTGCACTGAAACACTCGGCAGCGGCTGCGAGGTGGCGGTGAGCAAGGTTAGCCATGAGGCTCATACTACCGACAACCGGAAGCCCTCTCGGCCCCGGAATGAACCGAGCAGGTTTACTTCCATTTTTCCACCAGTATTTTCCCCAAGCAGCGCCTCCTGGATAAGCCCAGAAGAGGAAAGCCAAAGCTAACCAAACAGAACAAAGAAGAAGGAAAAGGAAAATGAAAGTATGAGATGAGAAAGCTTTGCATTTGGAAGCAAGAAGTATAACCCAAAAGCTATCTATCTGTGTTTCCATGGAGGATAGGAATGGGAATAAGTCTAGTGAAAATGGAGTTGTTTCCTTATTTGGGTTGAACTAGGAAGTCCAAGGTTCATTTATATAGAGAGAAGTTTAGGGGATTAAAAAGGTAACCGTTAAACAGTTCCATAATGACCGTATAACGGAAAGATTTGGAAGTTATAGAAATATATATCAGAGTGCGGCGCCGCCACCATAACATAACGGCAACTTCGTGCTATACTGCCCCACGCTTAATTTCTGTCCCTTGGGTGAATTATTTGTTATGACGTACGTGCTCCTGTGACGTGTGCGCCCCTTTACATCCACCGCCTCTCCATCCATCCATCATGCATGATTACCGTAATACCGTGCCACATGGCACAAGTGGCCACCACATCATCCTACCTTACCATGCTTCTTTTAATATGACAAAATTTGTGCTCAATTTAACTCTTCTCACAGTTCTCTCTGATTTTGGTGGGTCGTTTTCCGGTTGAGTCTTTTAGCTGTGAATCACATTCGATCTCCTCTGATGTGAAATTCATATAATTCCTTTTTTTTTGGAGAAACAGTTAGTGAATTAAAAACGACAGTATAATCAAGTAAAATCGGGTTTAAAATAAAAATAACATCAAGAACTTGATGGCTACTTGACATTTTACGTGACAATATATGCAGTAATGCACATTGCATTTGGAGGCACACATGACTTTCAGTCACGTGGATGGGGAATCATTACTCGATCAAAAATACTAAACCTACGTACCATCAGTTATGCATTGAATTATGAGAGTCTGGATCATTTATTTGGGCTTGGATATACTTGGGTGATGTGTCATGATCCAGATGCTCTATTTTTCCCTTGAATGATGTGCAGATGATCCAGATCATGACACACCACCCAAGCACCCAGCAAACCTAAGTAGAGGATCATCATTCAACTTTCTTTGCCTTTTTTAGAGATATTATATAAAGCGATTATATATGATATTACAAAATGAAATGAATTTATAATACATTAATTTGAACGATCTTTAATTTTCTCTTTAAAAAAAATATATATTAAAGCATCTACAATAATTAGCTAAAAGGTTATCTATTTCCCGATTATACTAGAGGGAGCAAAAACTATGCTCCAAAATTAGAACTAAAAAGCCATCTAAAAATAGCTTTATGTATATGGTTCAATTTTTAGTTCTAATTATCTTTTTTTCAAGACATATAAACTGTATTAATATCTATGCTTGATTGTATGTATATGGTTAGATAAAAATAGAGAATGAGCCTTAGATATTTTTTTTCTAGACATACCAAATGGTTTCAGATTTTCACTAGAATACAAGAGAATTTTCACTAGAATACAAGAGAAGATAGAAATAGAGAGCGTGGCAAATTGTTTGTACTTTGTACTATTGTGTTATTGGACTATTGGGTAGCTCTTATCTCTTATTCTCTCTATCCTATAAAAATAGCATTTTTTTTTTTTTTTTTTTGGTTGTCCTGAAATGATAGTACATTTTGAAAAATCAAACTATATCTCTTTTAATTTTCTTATATTACCTTTTATTATTTTAAGAATTCTTTGACATGATACTAAATGCAATTATAGAAAAATGATAATTTTGAAAGTAAAATGTAAAAAAAATTATAAATCAATGTATTAATAAATTTATACATCAATGAGTTTTTTTAATATGCGAATTTTTTGGAAATGTGTATTTTTATGAGAGAGAATTAATAGCAGTACATTGAGGTTTGAATAGGAGATCTATCACACGTGTCAGATCATGGCAATTATAATGGTGCTATCGTGGCTATCTAGTGGTAATTTGAGGCACCATATATAGGACTAGTGGCGAGTACTGGGAACCCGAGTAGAGGCTGGTTGTTATGTTGGCACGTGTGACATGCAACGTTTATGGGAATGACAGTTCTGCTTTCCCGCGCACCGAAGCTCCTAGCGATTTCTACACATGTCTTGGTTGATTTGAGTATCGACAGCGGAAGGTCTTTGGAATTTTTCCAAAATATCCTCGTATTGTCTTTGTCAAGTGCCGTTAATTGCAGGGACACAATCGTCACGTGATACAATTTAGGACAACTCAAAACACAATGGGTCCAACCAAGCATGAGGGATCCACCTAGACTGCGTGGGTCCCAACTCCCAATGGAAATTCTTTACCGTTTTTCCCAGGTAGTCAAAATTGTCTTATGATATAATCTTTTTGACATTAAACTAAGTGGTCCTCGGTCAAACTCGATCGTCTTCATATTAAAATTTTATGAGTTGATTAAAATTCAGACCATAGAAGTAAAAACATCATAATTAGGAAAAGTAAAAACGATAGAAGAGATGATGGCTCATGAAATTGTAAAATTTTTGAATTGGTATTGCATTATTCGGCATATTTTTTTAAATAAAAGCTGGCACGATCAGTGGCGGAATCGAAAGTAAAGTCTAGGAGGCCAAGTCCTTACCAACCTTTTCCCATCATACAAATATCATATATTATATATATATATATATATATTAAGAAAAATCAAAAAGTTAGGGGGGCATGGGGGCTATGCCTTGGTTCCTCCCCTGGGCAAGTACAATATTACTCAAAAGAGTGTGAGTGCTTACGTAATCAACTAAGCTTAATTCTTTCATTTTATATTATATTGAAACATTAGATACTCTTTGTGTGGAGGAACAATTATAAATGATTCCTAAAAGAAGTTGATTTCAATAATAGGCAACGAGACCTGCAACCTATATATATTTACTCTAAATGAGTGACTTAATGGAATCAAATATAACTTTTTGATTTAATGGTCTTGAGGGGTGCGCAACTTAATTTTAATTAAGGACACTAACCAATTTGGCTTAGTTTTTTTTTTAAGAAAAAAATATATTATTTTATTAATATATGGGTTTTTACTTCAATGTGAAAGAAACTGCATATATACCACTTAATAATCATAATAGAAAAACTGATAATTAATGTTGATTCATATGTATTATATCTTGAAACTAAAGTTCATGCCTAAAAATTAATGTTGCTAGCGGTATAATATTTGAATCAAGCTAAACTTTTAAAATAGTGCATATATGCACTTGTTAAAAATACTTACCTTAATACTAAGAATATGCCACCTCATTGTTTTTCATTTCAATGAGGCTTTTGCGAGATATATATATATATACACACACACACACACAAAATATGGTCTAGTCATCGGTTTTGATACCTCTCTTATGTATATCATGAATGCCAAAAATCACAGTGATCTAATGGTCAGTTTTTAAAAAATGTCGGAGTAAAAAACTGTGACTTCTTTTTTATTTTTTTTTCCCTAAAACTAACTGTTGGATCACTGTAATTTTTGGCAGACACGACATACGTAAGAGGAGTATAAAATCTAATGACTGATTTTTCAAAATATACTGTACAAATGGTTGTAAATGAGGTGACCTGATGCAACTTGCAATCAAGTTAACCTGACGTTAGCATTACTTGAAGATGAAGAAATGAGGGGTATTGAACCCAAAAAGGTCAAAAAAAAAAATGAAAGAAAGAAAAAAAGAGTGTAAAAGAAAGAAATTAATTAACTATTAGGGTTTTGATAACCTCGACCTTTCTTGCTTGTTATGCGGAGTTAATATTCCTTTTTAGTGGATAATATTTGGGTTACCCACTTGTTGAACTAAAAGCAGTAGCGATGATTGGATTCGTTTTTATTAGTTAATTAACAGGCTTAGTGGCTCAGCAAGGGTGGAATTGGAAGGTCTAAAGTAGTTCAACTTATTCAAATATGAATCTTTGAATGTTTTATGTAGGGCAAATATGCTTGTCTATGGATCCATTGTTCTTTGAGAAGCTTTTAGGGTTCTTTCAATTAGCACCGAGTGCTGATGTATCAACTTTCAACGGCATTTCTTATTCTGACCAATGAAAGTTCACAGTAAACATAGATTTTGTACACACACATATATATATTATATGTCCTAGTTATTTTAGTACTGTGTGGTTGCATGATTTCATCATTTAGAGATATTAAAGCTTGAATAATGTATGCTATTTTTTTTCAAACTAATTATGGCTTATTGAAGATTAATATATTCTTTTAATTCCCTATATAATGTGATGGGAGAAAATACAGAAAATTAAATAACATGATTCCCTCAAGTTGATGCACATCCAAGCAGGTAATGCCCAATTCTACCATGTTTTTTAGAACTAAGGTGGAAAAAAAGAGAAAAGAACAATAGTGTTTTTTGGTAGCTAGCCATCTATATATACCCCTACAAGAATTTAGGCTAACATAGAATCATAGTTAAATTAACAAAGTTTCTTCTAAGATTATACGAATATTGTACTTTTTGATTGGGCCAACAAGAGAATTACGTACTTTTTCTCTCGAGAGCCGGCCAATTGCAATGTACTACGTACCATAATGTGCCTCAGCTCACTGAGGTATATATATATATATATATATATATATGTTGTATAGAACCTTAAACCTTTTACTTTTGTTTTTGGCCAGTGAGTAATCTGAATTGAAAACCACCTGTAAGTGCATGCAACAAGCTAGGATGCTGTGAAACTTAGTAGGGAACCTTTAAGTAATTAGTTTACTAATATGGAAGGATTTTATTAATTTAAGGAAGCAATCTCTCTTTAAGGAGTGGAGATCTCCTGTCTCGCTTGTATGGACCATTTTCCTGTCCCTTCTCACAAAAGTCCACCTTGAAAATCCCACATTTTAATAAATATTTATATTTAAATTTACAAGGTAGACTTTTAAAAGAGAAGACACGAAAGTGAAGATCTCCACTCCTCTTTAAGACGTTCCATTGCTGCTCTCGAAGTCAGAGTATTTCTTTTAAGATTGTGTAGTGGATTTTAACAATCTTTATGGAAAAATAATTAAATCTAATGAATTAAAACAAAAGTGAGAGTCTTTATTCTTTTTTGTTTTTTGTGTGTGAAAAAAGATTTTATGTGAGGGGAAAAAAAAGAAGGATTAGTTCAGTGAATTAATTATGGGCAACTTGAATCATTAAAGTTAGCCATGGGTGCACAATATCCACCTCCATTTCATTTCCTTTACAATTCAATATTTTTAAATGGTTGGTGCCGAACAACAAGGAGATAGCAAATCGCTTGTGGAGCGGAAAAAAGAATGCATATCACTTAATTGCAGCACTGTTAGAGATTCTGCTAATTAAATTCGTGAAAATGATAATTAGTCAAGTTGATATCAGATGGGATCAAATCTGATCTAGCTTGGTGACCGGACCACTCTACTCCTCATTTGTTATTTGAAATCTCATCAACTTGACTAACTTTCAATGCATGGGAAAAACCCTTAACATGAATGCCAAGCCATTAATGGGCATTGGCAATTATATAATATGAACCATAAAAGATAAATAAATAAGAATTACAAAATCAATGGGTATATATGGTTGTTTAATATTTGATTAATTAAAAAGAAAATTTTATAGAGGCATGAAGGTTCACCAACAATGTACCCTATGGCATTGAGACGTAAGAGTTAGTCCAGTTGGTGAGGGTGTAAGGAAAAAATGATTAGGATCTGGTATATATATATATATTAACCAATAATTCAGTAAAATTTTTGTTTCAATTTAGAAGAAATGTCAAGCAAAGGAAAGTTGAACGTGAAATTATGTCACAACACTTAACTAAAATATGCCAAAGTCGGTCGCGTAGTGATTCGATTATGACATTAACATTTGAGGATAGAGAGTGCAATAAGACAGTGAGGGATCCTTTCATAAAATATTGCCCCAATTACCATGTGGGTGGTTGGCTGATTTCCATTTAAAAGAAGCAAAAAATAAAAATAGTTTGTGTAATATATGTATATATACTCCCTGGAAAGGTATATATAAAGTAAAACTTGCAAAGTTTTTGTGATATTGATGGAGTGATTCTTTTGTTTTTGTCCTATATCACATGTCGAATATTGTTCCAAACCCTAATTTCTTAAGAATTTTTAGGAGGAAACAGCTTCTTTCTTTACAGAGATATTGAGATTTGATTCTTGCAACAAAGTGGGCAAAAGATCTAAAGCCATGGTGTTGCCCCCTTCCTAGATAAAGTTCTTTAAAGTATAAACTATTTAGGAGCTCATAACGAAGCATATGTTTCTGAAGCAAGCAGTGTAAGAACAAATATCAATAATATATGTCATTATAAACCCACCTCTGAGTTTCTCCATGAACTAGTCGGTGTTATGTGGTTTAACCATATATAATTCTAGGAAACTTTTAGTTCGGATTTTGTTTTTAAAAGATTGTTTGGAAAATATAAGGGACTGTTTACTATGTGAAAATTTTAGCAATTTTTATTTTTATTTTCAATAAAAACAGAAAACGGCCTAAAAAACTCGTTTACTTGTAAAAAATGAAACTATTTTCAAGAAAATGAATTCAGTTTTTTTAAAAAAATGTGAAAACATCAAAAAGACGTTTTTATATTTTCACAAAAATTGAAAACAAGAATTATATCATGGCAATGCATATAAACATTGAAAAAAATATATAGACTAACTGTAAAACCAAAAAATAAAAATAATAAAACATATAGAGATAATATATAGTTTTAGTAAATGCGTTTACACTATTTTTTGATTTTAAAAACAGTTTTAATTTTTGCAAAGTAAATACATTTTCTAAATTTTGAAAACTAAAAATGAAAACTACTTTTAAAAAATTTTCACAGAAAACAAAAATTATAAAAATTTTCAGGCCCTATTAATTTATACAGCTTAAGATGAGTCTCTTCTCTTTTAATTTCAGGTTCATTTTTCTTGTAAACTTGTTTAACATATATTGTGCAAAATAAAAAAAGACAATTACACCTTCTCCCTTTTTTTTTTTTTTTGTTCAAGCCAATTCTGAGTTGGTTTATTCGAAACTAAAATTAAGGTATTGGATCCAGTCTAGTTTAATTTTCAAAATTTTTCTTGCAGATCCTAGATATCCATGAAATCCTGTCGAGCTCAAATCCGAATGGCTAATCCAATCTAGAGAGAGGGAGAAGCTGGTTTTTTTGGTTAGAATGTAAACTAAAAATGGGGCCTGACTGTGCACCAATGTTGAAGCAATCACCATAAGTGCAGGCCCATGTACGAACAATTGTAACTGAACGGGCTTATTGAGTCCAGCTCTGCTTTGTCTAGGCTTCTTAATGGGCCCCCAACCGTTAACCTGTTAGGCTGCTAGACCACACAAGGTAAGGAGTTGGGCCAAAAAATGGTTGAAACTTGAAATTCTAGTTTTCTACATGGTCTTTTTTTTTTCTTTTCTTTTCAATTTTAGCATATTAAATATGGTGATGAATGGAGTTTGCAGATGATTTTGTTCATTTTAAAGGACCCATTCGTATTAGCTATTTTTCATATCACTTTTAAAATTTTTTTTTTTTTTTTTTTTTACATATTTTTATAGAGATAATTATATTCACAACATGTATTCATATATCAAAACACGATTCTATCACTTTTCAAGTAGATTAAGTGATTATCACTTTATCTCATAAATTAAATAGAATTTTATTTTTAAAAATATAATGCAAATAGATCGTAAATATAAAAAATGCTTTTATCAGCAAATGCTGATAATAGCTTAAAGTGCACAAATGAGGTTGGCCGTTGGATTGAAGAGGGAAGAAGAGAAACAGATGATCAACACAAGTCACTTAAATGACCTGCGACCCACCCTAAGACCCGCGTGTTTCGACCCGACTAACCCATAATGTTGAGAAATGCACAAATCAGTTTCAAGAACACCCCCAAATCAGCCGTGAGAACAACCCAAAATCGCCATTCCTCTGTGAAGAACCCAAGCGTCAAGCTCCATCTTTGATCGGTATCTCCATCTCCGGTGGCCTCCTTCCGGCGTTGACCTTGCTCTTCCTTCTCAGGTTTTATTTCCCTCTTTATTTCCTCTTCAATTATATATATATATAATACCAGGAGGTGTCAGTGGCAGATTTCTTGACGGCGAGGCTGGTCTAGGCAAGGACCTTGCCGGAGGGGAGATGCTTAATTTCGATGAGCTTTCCGACCATTCCGATGAGTTGAACGGAGTTGCAGAGCTCCTTCTTCCATTGAACCTCTGAGGGTTTAGGGAAAAAGAGTTGATTGTAGTGACATATATATATATATATATAATACCAGGAGGTGTTAGTGGCAGATTTCTTGACGGCGAGGCTGGTCCAGGCAAGGACCTTGGCGGAGGGGAGATGCTTAATTTCGATGGGCTTTCCGACCTTTCCGATGAGTTGAACGGAGTTGCAGAGCTTCTTCTTCCATTGAACCTCTGAGGGTTTTGGGAAAACGAGTTGATTGTAGTGACGGTCGTTGTAATCGATTGAACATTTCAAATGGCGATTAAGTATCAAGTGTTTGATATTTGGTTGTGAGGAGGAGAAGAGAAGAGACGGAGGGAAGAAAGAGGGTTTGAAGGAAGGGATGAAGAGGGGATTTGCGCATGGAAAGTTGGATTCTGATGTAGCTGCAACTTGTGCATTTTAGACCTGACCAACTTGATGGACTTGGATCGGGTTTTTTTACATAAGATGCTGGCCCAATAGTCATTTAAGTGACTTGCTCTTATCAACCGTTCATCTTTTTCTATCTTCAATCCAACGGTTATGCTCATTTATGTATTTTAAGCTAAAATCAGCATTTGGTGATAAGATCATTTCTACCATAATATTAATCTGAATTCAAATTTTGTACTAAGGAAGTATTCACTTATTTATCGTTTGAGTTGATAAGGAAGTTGACTCTCTTATTCCCAAAATGAATTAAGTATAAATGCCAAAAGAAATGAAGGAATAGGAATAAAACCGTCGTGAGCGGATCAGCAAGGAAAGGAGGAAAGAAGGAAGAATGGATTCATCAGTGAGCGGTGGGAGTGGCGGGAATGGAATAATGATTCCTCCAAACAACGAAACAACAGCATCGACGACGACATCGACATCAGACGATCCGAAACAAAACCTGAACCAAGTCATCAATTCAATCCAGAAGACTCTAGGTCTTCTTCACCAGCTCTACCTCTCCGTTTCTTCCTTCAACGTCGCCTCTCAACTCCCTCTCCTCCAACGCCTGTATCTCTCTCCCAACCCTGATTTCTTCCATCCATTACACTCATATATACGCACACTCGTATTAATTTTATTTTCTATGATTTCCATTTTTTGTTTAAATTAGGGTTTGATTTTTGTAGGAACGCTCTTGTGTTGGAGCTTGATAACATGACGAAATTGTCTGAGAAGTGCAGCATTCAGGTTCCCATGGAGGTTCTCAAGTAAGTTCTTTTTGTGTTTTCTTCTTTTACAAACTCAATTGCTTCTTTTCATGACCTAATTCACAATTCCTTTTTCTTTCCCCCCCCTCTCTCTCTCTCTCTATCTCTCTCTCTCTCTCTCTCTCTCTCTATATATATATATATATATATATATATATATATATATATATATAATTGTTGTGTGGTTAGTTTGATCGATGATGGAAAGAATCCGGACGAATTTACAAGGGATGTTATAAATAGCTGCATTGCCAAGAATCAGATCACCAAAGGGAAAACTGATGCTTTCAAGGTAGTCTTTTTACTCTTTACTTACTGTTTATGTCAATGTATTGTTGAGGATTCGATTCCATTATCTTGATGCGGGTAATTGTGTGTGATAGTTGAGATTGATAGGTTCTCTATTCTTTGTGTTGCTAGTCATTTACCTTGTGAATTGATAGGATTATTTACTTATTTTGTTCATCTAGATTTTCTCCATAAGAGATGGTGCTAGAATTTTTAATGAGATTTTTATTTAGAAGAAATTTAGCCTTTGTACCCATCATTTTTTTTAAGTCAGACTTATAGCATTTTATGCTTTCCATGAAGGATAGGACTTCCATTTCGAAGGTTTAGCTTATTTATTTTTTGGGTATGATAGCTCTGTTAATTTGTGGGAGCATTACTCAATGCCAGTTGTGATTGCAGAAGTTGAATTTGAGGATATTATATGGTGAGTAGGGCTGCAAATGAGCCGAGCCGCTCACAAGTGGCTCGCAAATGCGTTCGATAAGGGTTCGGCTCTAGTTCGTTTATTTAGTAAACAAGCCAAGCCCAAGCCTTAAATTTAGGCTCGTTTAATAAACAAGCCAAGCTCAAGCACACCTAGGCTTGGCTCATTTGTGTTCGTGAACAAGCTTGTTAGTAGGCTCGTGAACAAGCTCATTAAAAACTTGTGTTTAGACTCATAAAAAAATTATAATTTAGGCTTGAATAAGCTCAACATATTCATGACTTTATTTTTTTGGCTTGAATTTTTTATTTCCAATATAAACCAAGTACTTCAGGGTTTTTGGAATCTTCTTAAAAGCCAAAATATTTCAGTTGGTGATTCAAACAGCCACCAGTGGATTTGTTTTGTATGGTTTTGGTGATCCAAGCTCTTCTGCCCACCTCATATATCTGTTCACCTGATCTTTTATATTATGCTCTGAAATAATCATTTTCAGGAAAAGACATTAGGAGGTTTTATCAGTGCTGGTTTGTATATTAATAATATGTCAAAAGAATTGAGTAGGTGATGATTGAGATTATACAGAATTGGTAGGACTAGAAGCAGAATTTATTCTTAGATGATTAACTACACAGTTTTTCCTTCATGTATCAACTAAGCATATGCTAATTGGTTGGTTAAGAACTAGTCCTTGATTTGTACGACACACACACCTTGTTTGTGTTTCATGCCATTGGTGATCATGTATTCTATTAACACTCTTTATCAGAACCTAGTTTCTCTTTGTTCACAGCATTATTCATGTATATCTGATAGATGCTTGTACACATATTCTCTTCTTCTTAACTTGTTATGATATGCATGAACAACAATATAACTCCTTCATGAAGGTTATTTTATTTTCCAATGTGGTATTTTTATTTGTTGTTTTTCAATTGGATGTCTTCGAGTAAGTTTGAGAATCATAATCCAATTTGTGTTCTGTACAGAGTTTACGCAGGAATCTGCTGGAGGAACTTGAACAGGCTTTTCCCGATGAAGTGGAATCTTATAGGGAGATACGTGCAGCTTCTGCTACCGTAAGTACTGAGATACTTAAATCATGTTTGCAGGTTTCTTTCCGCTTTGATTATATATATATATATATATATATAATCCTGCCAGTTCTAAATTTCTAATATTGTTTTGTGTCAATATTTCCAGAAGAATTTTTAATTTTTAAATTTGTTTTTCCTTCCATCATGTGTTGGATTAGGTTAATGTATTTCTGGTCAATGACCTCATCCTATGTCCAAGTGAAGAATGAAAAACTAGTGGTTATATAAGTTATTAGCTGTCATTAATAAACTAGGATGAAAAACTAGTGGTTATTTAAGTTAATAGCTAGCATTTATAAGCTATGTGTTCTGAAAGTGAAACAAGCTAGAGTCTATTTGGAAGAAGAGGAACATGTAATTTTTTCTTTGTTATCTATTGCAGGAATCGAAACGGCTTGCACAAGCACAAAGTATTTTACCAAATGGAGATGTGAAGGTTAAAAATGAGCTTTGAGAGCCCATGTCGTTGATGTATCAGGTTTCTTTAGCCTTTTTTTTTTTTTTTTTTCTTTTTCTTTTTTGGTGAAAACTTTAGCCTTTTTTTTTTCCCTTTACCATGTATGTGATCTTATGGGTTGCTATACGGGGTTACATGGATTCAATGATCTTATATAGCGGCATTTGTAGCTTAATTTCAATACAACGTGCTGATTATAAAGCTAAGGATGTGTCAACATGTGAGAAGCCTGTTTTGATATTGAAGAAAAAAAAATCTTTAGAATAGTTCATTCTTCATGCATGCTCCCTTCGGAATGCAAAGATTGTCAGTTTATTTTAACGAGTTATATAATTATTGTTCTCCGCCAAAACTATAAGGAATACCATGATGCTGTCCTTTCCATTGAATGTACACTGATATCCAGGCAAAAAGACATTGTTCTTCAATATTACCTAGGGAGAATAGTTAACATTCAAGAGGAATACATTTCATCTCAAGTATGTGATTGGCCATACATTAGAAAATTCCGAAAGTGTTTTTTTATTATTTTTATTATTGAATTTTATATTTTACTATCTGCAAGTGTCGTGTCTTATCTACAAGATTTCATCACTTGGTAGTTTAAAAACACCATCTTAAATATATCTATATCGTCATTGACATCGTATAATATACGAAAGGGGATTTATTTTAGCCTTTAGTTATTTTGAAGGATTATATGCATGGCTAGGATACAGTAAACCTGAGTGATCACGGGTTGAATCTGTTCTGAGGAGATGCACCGGCTAAGTAATTCGGTTTGAAATTTTTGTTGAGAACTGAGTCGAAGGTGTGAAGTGTCTTATGGGAAATTCAGAGTGGTAATTTAGAAAAGTGATTTTATTGGTCCTCCACTGATTTTAGAATTCTAGAAATATTGTTTGACATCAAAGGTCTAGCTACCTCGTTTGCTAATTGGACCTCATTCTAATCGCATTTATTTATGTTGTCTAAGGGAAAATTCTAGAACCAAAATGCAGTTTGGTTTGACACTTGGCCTCTCCAAAACACAACTTTTTGAAAATATCCGTCTTTTTAGCGTATAAATTTGTCTTTTCCAAACTTTAATGCAGTTAAGATTTGCGCTCTGTTTTTACACAGGTGTGCTTGCATGCATAATATCCTAGCCTGCCGATTTCTTCCTAATCCTTGCTCTGCCCATTTCACTTGATCCATTTCCTTCTCTAGCCCACCTTTTGTTTCATTTACCGTTGCATCCTATTTAAGACCTAAGGTAGGGATGTAGGACACACAGAAGTAGCAATAGTACTTAAATAATTGATTCGGTTATTCTGAAGATGGGGGTATCCTTCGAAAACTTCTCTGTGGAGTCTGTTAAATACGCAAAAACCTATAAAATGTTCTCTCACACTCTTTTTAGACTTATCAACAAAGGAAGATTATTTTCTTACGTTTCTTCCAATCTTATTTGTGGGGATAGTGCCATTGATCAATACTAGAACCCCCACCACTGAGAACTACAACTTGACTGGTCAATAAGAAAGCTGCACCAGTTTCCTGACGATGTCAAGAAACCATCTGTTTCCTCCTGAAAACACTCAAGACTTTGCCTGTTAACAACAGCTGAAGGCTTATCATTTTTGTGATAGTCGCATTCTGGTAAAAGGCTGTGCTTCTCATTTGATTCTGCCTTTGTGTTCCCTTTCTTGCATTCTTCATTACTGCTGTTTCTAGTTTGTTCAAGCCCGCGATTTTTGCTCCCTTGAGTCTTTGCCACCAGATTCCTCAGTGCCTGCAACTGTTAAAACCACCAAATTTAATGAGTAGACTGAACTGGAACTGTTAATATCGTTCGACAAATAGAAACCTAGATAGAGTACCTGGGTGATTAGGGACTGATTCTCCTTCTTCAAGGATTCAAACCTGTCAGCTAGAGTATCGTAACTGGATTTCAAAATACTGTATTCTTGCTCAATCTGTCTTGACTTCAATCTAGCTCTTCTATTCTGGAACCATACGGCAATCTGGCGAGGCTGTAATCCAAGCTTATTAGCCAGCTGCTGTTTTGTGCACTGCTCGGGCCTCGACTCTGACTCAAACATGATTTCCAGCAATTTGATCTGTTCATCACTGAATCTCCTCCTGTTCTTGTTTTTATTCTTCCTAGTTATCGAAATAGGAGACAAGTCATGATCCATGCCTGATAAAGAGGTTTCGATTTTTGCCGTTGCTGCTGTTGGGCATTTTTCTCTCTTTGCCAACATTCTCTTCTGCTCTAATGATGGAGGATAAAGGATGAAGTGTCAAAGTAGAGCATAGGCTTTGATATATATATATATATATAGAGAGAGAGAGAGAGAGAGAGAGAGAGAATTTCATGGGGCCATGGGGGTGGGTCTTTGATAAGGATTCCAACTGTCCTTTCTGGTGAGAAAATGCAATTTTCTTACTGTTTCCATCGGGACATCTGTAAGTGGCATTTTTGTACCCTAGCCATAAGTAGGTCCATTTTTTTTTTCTTTTTGTATGTATATGAATCTCACAGAGTAGGGAAAATGTCAAGGTACATCCCTCCCAGTCCCTGCCCTGCATCTGCCGTCAATGGTGGTCCAAGGCCTTTAATGATTTAAGCTGAGTCCTCAGAATCATATCGTCTTCATCTGCTTAATGGATCTTTTATATCTGTGTCTGTGTCTGCTCAACTCTAGTGCTTTCTGGTCTTCTATTTCGGGGGACTTTGAATAAAATTGAACAAATTTATATTAGAGTAAAAATGAATGAGTGATAAAGTTGAAATTAGTCGGATTTATAGTGAACTAATCAGATTCCTTTTAAAGAGTTATATTATATTAATAAAAAGATGCTTTTAAAAAAGCAATTACATTGCATTTTGGTCCATAAGTGCGCGAATACGTAGCTTTTCTAATAGCGACGGGAATGAGAGAGTGAACTAATTTCATCGATTTAAAAAGATGTCTTTTTATTAGGATTATAAAAGAAAGTAAGTAAGAAAGAGATCCATGGAGTTCATGTCTTAGATTGACACGTTGTTTGTATTGAGCCTGTCCTGTACTGGATGATTGCGTCGGGACAAAGCCACCGTAAGGTGTCCCATAAGATTCAACAAATCGTGCCACCTGTTTCAGGTGGGTATTTTTCATAACGTGGCAGTTAATCTGTGGTTTATGAAATTAAGGTCGTGGATTAGGAGGACACGTGAATCAAAATGTGGAGACAAATGGTCCATCGTTGTTTGTTTTACACTTTTACGTGGCTGAAGCCTGAAGGCGGTACTGCGTGAACCTCTTGGACTCTGGGAGAAACGATAAAAAAAGCCACGGAAAAGCCATCTATTCACGATTCTGATGTTCAAACACTTAGGTGCGTTTGGTTGCCTCTATAATATAATGTAATTTAATTGACTGCAAAGTAAATTACAGTGTAATTTGATTACATTGGTAATTTAAATTACATTTCAAATTACATCCTACTTGTTTGGGTGAGTAGGAAATGTGAAATCAGATTACATTGCATTACCCAGAAATGCGTTTGGATAGCCATATAATTTAATTGACTATAAAGTAGATTGCATTACATTACCCGAAATACATTGGTTGAAAACCGCAATCCATTTTACAGCCTTTTTTCATGGTAGATTACACCCGTAAAGTGAATTATATCCGCATCATGACACGCCAAACATGATTTAAGCTATGTAATGTAATATGAGATTACATTACATAGCACTTTACAGGCAACCAAACGCCCCCTTACTATTCCCTCTCAATTTCACATTTGATTTCCACACTCTGATCCTGTCTTCAAACTTCAAACTATAAAGGCGTGAATTTCGAAAATAATTGTGTTTTTTTAGAGGGAAGAACTGTTTGCAGAGTTTTAAAAAACAAATATATATATATATACACAACTGATGTTGTGCTCTTATTTTCACTAGAAGAGGTATTTTTGAAAAATCGACAATTAGATTAGATAATCTTTATATTTATGTCATGTCTGCAAAAAATTACAGTAATCCAACGATTGATTTTTAAAAATACATATATTTAAACAATTTTGACAGCATCCAACAATAAATACTGTCAAAGCATTTTACGGATTGTATTTTGAAAATCGATTATCGAATCATTGTGATTTTTGGCAGACATAACATTCATGAGGAGATTATTTAATCCAATGGTCAGTTTTTCAAATTAACATTCATATGGCTTCCATAAATGACGTCCTTACGATAATGAGCGTAAGGACGTCCTTATAGGATCGCTTATATATATATATATATATGATTATTAGTTTTTTATTTTTAAAATTAGAAAAAAAAAAAGGGGTGGGGAAATTGGCCGGAAGTCCCACATAGTTGGACTTTCATGCAATAAGTCCTTTAAGATTTTGTTTGCTATGTAAAGTCCTTTTGCTATGTTTCAGACAAAAATATCCTTCACTTTTATTTCCTTATATTTCACTTAAAATAGAATATCAGAGATAGACACGTATCAAACAACTAGTAGGAGAGAGAAAAAGGGAAAGAGATAGAGCGTGGATCTGGTGCTCCAAAAATAGTGACTTGCCATTGCACCTCTTGAAGATTAATTGCTTGTATTTTCGAAGATCTACAGGTTAGAGAACCTACAGATCCATGCTCACGCATAAGATGAGGAGAGAGAAAGAGGATAAGAGAGAGGAGAGAGAACGATCCGCTCACCACCGGTGAGATACGTCGGTGAGGCGAGAAAAACTTCATCATCTTCCATAGTTGAATGTCAGTGTTAGATCAAGGATGGAGAAAGAAAGTGACAGAGATGATGAAGAATGGATGATGGTCGTCGGTGTCGGGGAGTAGTAATGCTTAGATCTCTTGTGTGAATTGCGTTGTTGTGTTATGCCCCAAGGACAGAGGGAACACCAATAAAATAATCACACACACACGAGACACAAGAATTTACGTGGTTCGGCAATTTGCCTACGTCCATGGGAGTTGCTGCAACTTTCACTATGAACAGAAATACAAAGATTACAGGGGAGGAGAAACAACTTCTCTCAACTCAACTCACTCTTTTTCTGTATTTCTACACTCACTCTTGCTGCACACACTTGCAACACACGGCTTGGTTGCACTAAACTTGCCACACTTCAACACCTTCTATTTATAGCTGGGCATGGAGGGAGCAAGCAGCCAACAGGCCACCAACAAGCTCACCAACAAGCAGCCAGTCGGTGGCCACCCTATATGGTTGTAGCTCGGCTGAATCTTCAGCCCAAATCTCAGCTGCAGTCTTGTCTCCAGCCAAAGTCTTCTCTGCATTAAAGTCTTCTCTGACTTGGTGACTTCTTTGTCTCCAGCCTCAACATGATGTTACCACGTGAGTTATAGAGATCTTCTGTTAGTTCTATGCGACGGAGCATTTGATGCTAGTGTCGACGACAGCAGAGCAGACCAATACCTGACCATCAACTTCATCTTCATCAATCAATGTCGTAGCTTCATTTGCAGTTTTTGATAACCAGCTTCCTGCTGCTTTAAAAAGGCTGCAATTTGACAAGCATCTTTCAATGAAGAATGTAAAAAAACTCATTAGCGAAGCTGATGGATATCAACCACATTTAATAGCTTCGGAACAATGATACCAGCGTCTCATTGAATCTTCTTTGGTTACTATAAGAGGTCCAGCTGAGGCAGTTGTTAACAATGACGATGACGCTAAAGATGCCCTCTGAGAAACGCACCGTATCAGTGGCACGACGTCGTCGACGATGACGCTAAGAAAACAGACGAGATAGGTTTAGAGTTGGAAAAAGAGAACAACAAAAATGAAACGACGTCGTCTGTATCTACTTCCTCGTCAAGGTCTTCTTCAGCTAATCGGAGCTCAAAGAGGTGGTTGTTAAGGGTGTTTTTACTGTGTATGTGTTTATATATATAAACACAATGTATTCAAGGTGTTTTTTTTACTGTTTTTAGTAAAAATACCAAAAACACAGTAAAAACATCAAAGAATACAGTGAAATTACACATATACTAAACACAGTAAAAATATCAAAAAATGGACAATAAAAATGCTAAAAATGTATATATATATATTCAAGGTGTTTTTACTGTGTATGTGTTTATATATATAAACACAATGCATTTTTTTTTTATGCAAATGGACAATAAAAATGCAGTAAAAATACTAAAAATAGACAGTAAAAATACTAAAAATGCAGTAAAAATACATTCAGGGGTAGTTCTGCCATTTTGAAAATTATTTTTAAAAATTAGGACTTTTCGCATGAAACAAATCTTAATTAGGACCTTAAGAAGGCAAAAAAATTTAGGACTTTTCGCATTAAACTTTTCTTGAGCAGGACCTATCACCAAGATCCCCCCCAAAAAAAGAAGAAGAAGAAAACAACCTATAAAATTTATGTTGTTAATTTATTCTTTAAAAATAGAAATAATGTGAAAATTAAAAAAAAAAAAAAAAAAAAAAGATTTCCTGATTTTTGAACTCAAAAGAGAAGGCTGATTTTCTTTCCTTAATTTCTTGATTACTATCAACTATTTGTGTCTACTCCATCTCTCTTTCAAACTCTTTCAACACCCCCATTTATATCCTATCACTCTATTTAACTTGCACTCTCATTGAAATCCACAAAGCGAAATAATGACTTTATAAATTAGAAGTTCATTCAGTAGACTCTTTTTTTTTTTTTTTTTTTATCAAAATTGCAACTAGTTTGATACAATGTTTTAAAACCCAGATCATTCATCGAACCGGAAAAGTGACCGGGTTAAGGGTCAACTAGTTCAACCGTCGGGTCAACTGGATTGAACCGTGACGTCATAAATATATTAATTAATAATTAATTATTATTTATTAAAAATCTAAAAAAAAAAAAACATAGAAGCAAATCCTATAAAAGTTCTAAATTTTTTTAAAAGAAGTATCTCTATTATTTATAACATCAAGTTTGAAATTTCAATGCTATGAACTATGTAGCACTATGGCATAATCATAAATTTACTAATTTTGAGGCCACCCTATTTTACTAATGAACTCATAAACTTGACAGACTAAGTTTGTGTAGTGTACTACTCAACTTGATAAACTCATTAATTCTTCAAATAACCAAACTATTAAATAATGGCTCGATAAAAGGTTCCGTCGAACTTACTTCTAACAAGCGAAGCCCAATTCTTATTTTGAAATTCATTAATTTACAAAGCCTAGTCTGAGTAATTTAGTACTCAGATTGTTTCATCTCATATATAAACAGATAATTAATTCTTTAAAATGAGTCAAACTTGAAATCTATCACTTCCTAAAGTATTATCAAGACCAAATATTCAATGTCATACGATTATCTACAACTCCATAACATTTTAATTATTACTGTCATTCACTTATTTTTCTTTTATTTTAGCTAGTTGGTTAGCTGCTGACAGGTTCCAGTCAGCATGATTGGGAAAGACCACAAATTTCAATATTATCCCCTGCACAACTTCTGAATTTAGTTTTTTTTTTGTCAATGTTCACTTTATGAACATGGATCACTTTAATACTTTATGGCTAACACCTCAAAAGTGACAAAACTCTTTTTTAAGTTTTTAATTATAGGCAAAAGTTTCCAAAATGGAGGAGATGTGAATCCATGAATCCATCCAAATTTTCCGGTGAGGGTTGCCACTGAAAAATGAAAAGTTTAAAAACTGAAAAACAAAAAAAAAAAAGAAGAAAAAGAAAGCTAATCGTGAATCCATGATGCGCCAAAGTTACATGTGAGGGGATGTGTAGTGGCTGCAGCCGGGGTGAGGATTGAGTGATGCCAGAAAGTTCGTGAGGCCGAACTACTGGAGGGTAGTGCTCACTGCTCACATAGTCATACGATTGAGGAACGACCGTCGGCCAAAGTCCAAAGTCCAAACTCCAAAGGGAATAGCTGAAAAGGGGAATTGACGAATTAGAATTGGGTAGATTGATTTAGGGTTTTAGATTTATACTTTTATTGATATAATTACTGTTTTAGCCTTCTAGGCTTAACAGTAAGTCAAAAAATTATGCGGGCATTTGTGTCTCTTAGACTGTTTCTGCACAAAATCGGACGGTTCAACTAATAACCCGGTAAAATCGGAAAACCGGTGGTTGAACCACTGGGTTGAACAATTTTCTCAAAATAATCCGGTTTTTGGTGTGGATGGATTTTTGTGGGTCAAACCAACCGGAGAGGGGACCGGTTCCCGGTTCAACTAGTTAAACCAGCCGGTTCGGTTCGGGTTTGATAACACTGGTTTGGTAAACCATTATTTAACATAATTGGTATGTTCAGTTTTGAAAAAACGGAACAAATCTATATCAAATATGTTTGGTTGGCTTCAACCAAACATTCCAAATATGTTAAATACCGGTTTAATGAACACATTTACGGATTCAAATTTTTTTTTTCCTTTTTTTTTTTTTTTTTTTTGAATTTTCATTAGTTTTTCTTTTCCTTTTTTTTCTTAATTATGTTATCATTTTAGAAGATGTTGAGCATATTTATAGGTTTTTTATTAAGTTTTGAAAAAGTTTATACAATCCATCAATGGCCCAAAGAAGAATAAGAAAAAAGGTAAGAAGAAATAGAGAAGGAGAGAATGGAGCAATGAGAGAGGAGAAACCAAGAGAGAAAAGTAAGATGAAGAAAGAGAAGAAAGGGAGAGCACGGAAGAGAGATCAAACATGTTTGAAAATGGGGTGTGTTGATCAAGGTTGGGGGTATTGATTAATTAGTGGGTTGAAGATTATATGGAGAGAGTGAAAATCAGGGTGGCAATATCCGCCCTCATAACAAATATGAAATAACTCAAATAAGGCCTTTAAATTTTTATTAGGCAGAGGGCTGGCCCAACTAATTAGCCCAAGAATCAGTCTATCTGGAATGGGCTTGTATGCTCTTCAACCTTCAGTCCTTTCCTCGCAAGAGGCCACATCATCACTAATATGCCCAAAATCAAGCCAAGTATTTTAGCCCAGCTTAACCTGTTGCCACATTGCAATAGCTCTTTTCTTGATGTCGGTATGTTTTGTATTCCTTGCTTGACCAGTTTCTAGTTCTTTGTGGTCTATGCATTTGCCAATCCTCCATGGGTTTGGGCAGATTTCACGGGCTTCCAAGCCCAGGTATATGTTGTTGTAGTTGGGCTCCAAATTTTAATCATGGAAGTAGCTAATATAAATGGAATATACACAGTTTTATTATTGCTTTGCTTAATTTAGAAAAATGCTTCTTTAATGGCATGTTTGATTGATTTATGTGAATTAAATTATTTTATTATATTTTGTATATAATTTATCAAATTGCCTCTAATTTTATTAAGGCACGGTTTGGACTTGTTTAATTCGAAATCTTGATTAACGATTATAATTATATATATTTTTTAATATTTGAAAATAATTGATAAATTATTATATTATAATGACATTAATTAATTTATGGAATTGAGAAATTAGGTATCATTGAGACATGGGCTGTGCGATTAGAGTAATATTTTCTTTCCCCAAGCACTGTGGAGTTTGACCAACCTAAATCTGAATGATTGGTAGGCTGGTAGGTTTAAAAATACATTAATTTAGGAGTAAACAGTATCCAACATTTTCAGTAAAAAATAATAATAAAATGGAAACGAAATTCAAGGTGGGATGGGGGTGATGTGTAATGTATCGAAAAACACCCACGTAAGCTTTGGTTCTATTTTTCTACGTTATTTTTGAATTGCAGGGAATCTTGTTTTGTCAATCAAGGCCTACTTGGGTGGCGGAAAGGCTACCACAAAAAGGGCGCTTGCCTTTTTCACTTTTCAACCACTCTTGCACATTTTCTCAAGCTCATTTGCAGGTAATGTTTAAGAGATCATTAATTTATTAATTAAGCAATTAATATTTTTGATACAAGCTAGGGAGAGTCAATTTTAGCATATCATGCACCCCTCTCCAAATTATGTCCGTTGATTTCAAAATGATGTAAGAGGTGGTATATACTCCTCCTATCTCCAGTTAAGAGGGGGAGCTAGGTAATGATTTAAGTCCATCTGTTGACTTTTAAGGGATTTTAATCTTTGACTCCCCTCCATAATTATCTTAAAAAGTAGAGCTAGACGGATGGGATGAAACCTAGCTAATTTATAGAGTAAGGTGTGGGATTCATTAAAAGAAATATATATAAAAGTCTATAAGGTTGATCACTCTTGCTCCTTTGCATTCTGCTTTACCAGCTCTATTAGGGGCAGGCAAGGGACTTAAGGCTTTGACTTCATAATTAAACACACACATAGGGGATTATCGAAAATGTTATCATTTTTTTTCAATTTATTTATTTTATTTAAAAAAAAAAAAAAGACTGTTGGATCACTATGATTTTTAGTAAGTAAGAAAAATGTAAGGAGATTATTTAATTTAATGGTCGATTTTTTAAAATTTATTCTACAACTAATTATATGGAGATTACTAAATATATGCAACTTTGCATCAGGTGCACCTTATATTAACATTTTTCAGTCTTCAAATTTTCTATTATAAAGTTTGATTGTGTTCAAATCTTTGAGATTCTATTGATTATATAACCTTCTCGTTCCTTTTTTTATCCCAAAACAAATTTAAAATATTCTTTCAAAACCTTAAAAAAAAAAAAAAAACCCACTCTCAATATCAATTCTCTAATATTCTAATTACAAATATATAATTTTCAGGCTATTTGTTGAATATATGCGTTAGTCGATTTCGGTTTTGTATCAATGTCAAGAAGAGAAGCAAACCTCAAATGAACAAACAATACCACAAAACACAACCTCCCTTGCCCTAACCCAAAAAAAAAAAAGGAAAAAAAAAAAAAGAAGAAATTGTTGGTCCTTCAAGAATGTGCGGCCGTGCGACCCAAATGGTCACACTAAATTCAAACACTAGGTAGGTTGTCCTATTTTTCAGGGAAAAAGGGCGGTGGGTAGGAAAAAACAAAACCCTAGGAAAAGTTATTTTAGTATATGTAGAGACTAGAGCAGATAGGTCGGTCATCATGAAATTTAGGGTACAAATGTGAGATTAAAAGGTCAAAGTAGTGACATGACTAATGAGGTCAAAGGCTCAATGCAGCATTTTGGAGTACAATTTGCATTATTTTAGCTTAATTGACCTTC
>JAESVK010001274.1:571473-582407 GCA_017140935.1 Hamamelis virginiana
TCAGCTCTCTCCTTAATTCTTCTCCTACCAAGCATCAACTGTTCTGTCGGTGCCCAAAAATCAGGTCAATTTCAAGCCACCGTGTGCCCGTGTGGTCCTTCAGTTGGTCCTCCAACAAAAGTAAGCTACATGCCTACATTACAACAAGCCTATAAAGTGGAACATGTGCGCGCGCTAAGAGACGCGAGTACACAATTATCATCGTTGGGGCCAGCGGGAATAAGGTTACTTCCTGAACTAAAGCGCTAGTCTTTATCGATCACGATAGAAACCTCACAATCATTACCAGAAGAAGATTTAAGGTTAGGATTGATTAAATTTTGTCACTAGTGACGTTGTTATTATTGAGAGGGAAAAACTTCAATGATTAAAATGCGATACAATAAAAAACTTTAATACGAACTTAAAAATCACCATGATGTGTCATGCTTTGAGTGATGCGTGAAAAAATAGAATCTATTTAAAAGAAAAATTAAACCACTCAAAACTTGACACATTATGTTGATTTTTACTTATAAATTCAGGGTAAAGTTTCTGGTTGTGTAACATTTTCAAGAAGATAAAAAAAATATATATTATTTACTTATAAATTTCTTAAATAAGCATCAATACAATCTGATTTAAGATAGTAATATCATGGGCCTGAGCCCGCTTAATAAAGTATATTCATAATTCATCACTAGAAGGGAGTTTTGACTGTTGACTGGATTATGAGGTGCCTCAGATCCATCAGTCCATAGCAAGAAGCCATCTGATTTTGTACTCTCTCGCAGTCTCGCATCATGTTGAACAATAGACATATTTTTAGGCCTGATTTTGGGACCATGATAGTAGCTGGATTCTAATGGAGTTCTCAGAAGAAGCAGGGCACAGCATTGTCCCGACTCTTTTAATTGACATTCTACTTTTATCATGATCGAGGAGGTATGATGATTAGATGGTGATGATGATCACATGCATTATCACACCGGCACTTTTGGTTGGCATTAAGAATTAATGTTGAGTTAATTGAATTTGATGGTTGGCAGTTGGAGTGGTTAAGCGAGTAAGTTTCTCACTCTCAGATGACGTCAAAGAATATCCTTGCAATGACGATAGAGAGATGAAGAAGAGAGAAAGCTAGGGACATAAGACGAAGAGAAACAAGAAAGAAAGGAAGGGACATTCCTCAAAATCAGAGTGCTCTGTATAATGCTATTTTTCACTATCGATCCCAGAAGGCCATTCTCATGATCTACGCCTAATTGGATTTTAATTTGGATTAGCTCAAGTTGTTACTTTGAATGTATTTGGAAATTGGAAGTAGAACCACAATTGATAATTTTCATACTAGGATAATTTACGACAACACTTCCAAATTGTCGGATTGGCTATGAATCCAACACCAGGGGCGGAACCAAGGCATAGCCAAAGGGGGCCATGCTCCCCTAGCTTTTTGACTTTCCTTATACAATATATGATATTTGCATGATGAGGAAAGGTTGGTAAGGGGCTTGTCCTCCCTAGATTTTACTCCTGGTTCCGGTAGTGTCTAACACAAATCCCAACCATTAATTGTGTGGGACTCATACCATATTAGGGCTTTGAAGCCGGCCATTGGTATATTATTCTATAATCTCCCCTATACATATTCGTTATCCCTGCATTACACGCACTGATTCGTATGCATCAAGGACGGTACCAGATCCAAATTGTATATACTTTGATACTGTGTTTGTATTGTTCTTCAAAAAATACTGTGTTTGTAAAAACCTCAATTCGATCATCCACATGCTCAGAACTTTTTTACATTTTGTTCTTTTTCAATTGATTAGCTACTGAGAAATCATCCATATATTATGATTCCTCCAAGAACACTGTCAGCTTCTTCATCACTTTTATTTGGCCATTTGAAATAACCAAAATATTTTACGCCCATTGTTGATCTTTTTATGTGAATTGAATTTTATTCTAACTACATCCTCCTCCTTCAGCCCACCTAATCTCGATTACACTAGTCTTGAACACAAATCGGTTCAGGAAAACTTAGTTGGAGACTTGCATGGTGACTGGTGAATTGATAGGATATTTCCGTTTCATATATAATTTTGTAAATAAATTTATTTTTGTAAATGAGGATATATATTATAGAGGATTGCCATTATCACAAACGGGAAATTACAAATTGACTCTTGTACTATTAAGCAAAAATATTTTGCACCACTGAACTATCAATTGTAACACATTGATCTTTTGTACTATCAATTTGAGACAAATTACACTATTTTGTCAGCTAATTGGACATCCATTTAACCGACAGAAAATCAAGTACGTTTATGTGAAGGTATTTTTCCACCAACATTAAGTAAGTGTATGAATGCAAGCGACTTTTTCCTATTAATTAACAAATATCCAATTAGTTGACGGAATGATGCAATCTATCACAAATTGATAGTACAAGGGTACAAGGAGTCAATCTATAATTTTCCCAAAATATAAATATATGCATTTCTTCAATTTTTTTTTAAAAAATTGGCCCTATAATACCAATTATGCAAATGACAAACTTTTCTAAATTAAAAGATCACATTAAATGAGATATATTTGTAGCTTCTATAACATATAAATTATAATACATTCATTGGGACGACCCAAAAACAACCATTAATAATTACCATAAAATGACTCACACAAGAAAAGTATACATCTAGGTCCGTTTGCATTAACTTTGTCTAAAATCACTTTTGAAGAACTATTTTTTCACGTTATTCTTTAAATTTACGTCAAAATCCTCTACTCATACTAAAAGTAATTGTTGCAAAAGATAGGAGATCTAGCTATGATCATCTATGAATCCCAAGTTATCTAAAAGTCACTATCACCAATCTATTTACATCAATTAAAATTTTGAGCTCCAAAAATGATTTTTAACAAATCTATTCCAAAGAAGGCTTGAATGCATATCTTCTTGAGAGATGATCAATTGTCAACCCTTTTCATAGATGGGTTGAATGGGCCGGTTCCTTTTCTCATGTTGGGCCAAGTCAGATCAAACTAAAAGCCTTACGGCCAGAACCTACCCTAAGCCCAAAGTATATCTTGGATTTGGGGTTTCGGGCTAATTAAGCTAGTTGTTGATAGTTGATAGTTGATGCACATAGATTTTCTAGTTTCTATACCCAAAAAAGGACATGTATTTATGGGCCTACTTAATTTTTTATAATATAATCTATAATGTAATAGACTAATGTTATAATTGAGCCTTGGGATTCCCACCAAGGCACTTATGGGCCTACTATAATAAAATATTATTGTTGTCTTAGCTTTAATCTTTCACTTTACTGCATAATCTAATAAGATCTGATCCAATAATATGATGGTTTAAACTTTATCGCATAATCTAATTGCCTATAGAGATTTGAAGAAAGGTGAGATTTGTTTTATGCTTTTAAGATTAGGTTGATATGTTATAATTCGGCTCGTATCGAGCTTCAAACTACAAGCTTAGACTCTGCCCTAATAAGACCAAGGTGAGATTGAATTGACCCAGACCTGGAGTTGAATTAGGTTGGATCTTGGATATTCAGGCTAAACAACCTGTTTAGGATTTTTTTTTTTTTTTTGGGAGCAATAATTGCTAATCAATTTTTAATTCAAATTCTAGATATGAGCCTAATAAGACCAAGGTACCACAAAGACATGGTCGCACCACACCATCATAATATTGGATCAATTAATTAGATGGAATCATCCAAGTCTCTTATTGATTTGGATTTTAATATTGTCTGAATCTCTTATGTATTGACAAATCTATATAGAAAAAAATATTGTGTCAGGACAATATTCCATGACCTGCATGAATAGGGCCAGTCCGATGAGCCCAAACTTTTAGAAAGAGCCTAATAAGGCCAAGATACGACAAGGACTTGGTGGCACCACATTCCTACAAGATGATTAATAGAAAACAACTATCTCTTTTGAATTGTCGAAGTGTGAGAGAGATGGAGAGCTAGGATCCATTTTAGGGGCAAGATACCAACAAGGTATACGACTAGGAACTTCACAAGTTGTGGGTAGAGGTTCATGCCGTAGGGGAGACTCTAATATGTACGTGGCATCCAATTTTAGGAATCACTTCATAATGATTGCTGTCTAGACTCCTTTTGGAATAATTTTTACTTTTATTGTTAGGTAATAATAGAAGAAGAAAATAAAATAATTATTTAAAAATAATTTTTAAAATTTATGAACCAATTCTTAATCAATTTTTGAGTAATTAAAAGCCTGAGGAAAGAAGTTTGGGCTAAAATCATTCTTTGGGTTTTTAATTTTTTATTAAAATTATCATCACAGTGATGATTGAGGGTTTTGAAAGTTATTTTGAGATATTCGAACAAAATTCTGAACTGGGTTTTACTTTAATTAGGATAACGAATAATATTACTGTCCCTATGACTACTTTGATATACTCAAAAAGGGATGGGGAGATTTGAGGCCCACTCACCATTATCGATATCGATATTAAATCTTTTTTACAAGCATACATGAATCTCAGTTTGAAATATTATAAAAAGAAAAAAAAATACATGAATCTTTGTTTGAAATTCTAAACTTTAATGGTTAATAAAAAAATATATAAAAAGAAATATTACTTTAATCATTGACCATATAAAGTGTTTTTAATTTTTTATCAAAATTATCATCAAACTGATGATTGAGGGTTCTGAAAGTTTTTTTGAGATATTTGAACAAAATTTTGTACTCAATTTTACTTTAATTAGGATAATGTATGATATTACTGTCCCTATGACTACTTTGATAAACTCAGAAAAGGGGTGGGGAGATTTGAGGCCCACTCACCATTATCGATATCGATATCAAATCATCTTTACAAGTATGCATGAATCTCTGTTTGATATATTATAAAAAGAAATAAAAAAAAAATATATATGAATCTCTATTTGAAATTCTAAACTTTAATGTTTAATAAAAAAAATATAAAAAGAAATATTACTTTAATCACCGACCATATAAAGTGTTTCTCACATGGGGTTAGCCTCATAGTCAAGATAATATGACTTTTGAAAAAGGTTTTGTTACACGGCTTGAAATTGGCCAGCGAATTATTGTAATTGTTTCTTCTGAGACTATCGATATCGATATCAAATTATCTTTACAAGTGTACATGAATATCTGTTTGAAATTCTAAACTTTAATGTTAAATAAAAAAAAAAATATAAAAAGAAGTATTACTTTAATCATCGATCATATACAGTGTGTCTCACATGAGGGTTAGCTTCATAGTCAAGATAATTTGACATTTGAAAAAGCTCTTCTTCCTTACCGAAGAAAGAAAAAAGCTCTTAATTCTTACAGGGCTTGAAATTGGCCAGCGAATTATTGTAATTATTTCTTCCAAGACACAAAATTTTCTAATGTCTAGGCCTAGATCTCAAATCAATACTCATCCATAGTTATTAATTTAGGCCACACGGTCCCATATACAGTAAGCTAGAGTGATTTTAGAAACAAATTAATACTATGTTTGTGTACTTCAAATGACTTCAAATGCACGCAAGAGTACAGAATCCGAGGGAATATCGATCTAATCAACAAGTCACAAGTGGTAATGTCCTTTCACATTTAATCAACAATGTGCAATGCGTGCCCAAATTGGATGTATGGATGGTGTACTGGCTAGCTAGCCTCGAAGCCGCCCACATGGCTCATGTGTGCATTTTACTGTACAAATACATAATCTCCATTTGAAAACCATGCTTAATTTTAAGTCATGTAAGTACTCAGTGTCCACTATCAATCAATTCAATCGAGTTTTGATTTATTCATAATCAGCAAAAATATTTGGGATTTCTAATGTATGATTTAATGGCTTATCGAAAGCGACAATTCAATGACTAGAATCAAAACATACATATCCTGATTGTAATATCATAAAAACAAATATATATGAATTTATCTCTGTATTTTGATTTCAACTGTTAGGTTGCCCTAAAACCTAATTTCAGCCGTTGAATTACATGTTAGGAAGTCTTAATATTTTTGTTCATCACGAGTAAATCTGGACTCTAACTCGATCGCACTTTCCCTCGTCATTCCATATTTGTTGCCACAGAAATATAATAAGGATCCATTTGGGCTAAGTTTGTTTAAAATCACATTTAGGATATTATTTCTTCATATCTCTCTTTAAAATTATGTTCAAATAATATCTTTGGTTATCAACATTTTCATATTAGGGTAGGGGCACCTAATATTTACCACAGTCACTTTTAATATGAAAATTTTGTCATCCTCCCATCATCCCTAAAGTTATATAAAAGTAATTATTATTATATTTTTTAAATAAAATAAAATTGTAAGTTTCAAAAATAATTTTTTAAAAAATTAATGCAGACGGACCCTAAATCTTTACGGATTTGCATTGCTTCCTTATCCCTTCCAAACAGGAGAAGCTGGGTCACGTGTTAGTCAAAACTTGGGCAAATGGTTGATGGCAAATACGCACATGGGAAAGTCACGTCAAAGATAAAAACAATGTGACCCACGACACCATTAGTCTACGTGTAACGGTGTAAGCGAAAGCTCCTAAAATTTTGGGCCCAAACAGAGCACTAACTGTACGGTTCCTATCTTGGCCTTTCCAGACGGGTGCATGAAGCTAGACATGCGACTTGAATTCACCATGTATATCTGCCAACGTAGCACTTGGATGCTCCCGAAGGCCAACTGATTGAGCACATGCACCTTGTACTTGGGTTTGAATTGATTCCACAGTTGACGTCTTGTGTTTATATCCTGCGACGTCGAATGTTGTTGTCAACAAATAATGGTATTTTCGTTGCCGTAGTTCACTTCCCCTCCTCTCTTCGAAAGTTTATCAATGTTATTGATTTGTGGTCCCTAGCTACTACCTTGCAGTCAAGTGCTCGATCATCAACAATTGCTACCACTGCCCGATGTTCTTAGGGACTTGGTTTAAAGAAATTGAGAATAGTTTTTATTAGGACACGTTAAGGTAAACTTCTATTTTTTATTTTTCTATTTTCGAAAGTAAAAAAGAGAAAGGTTTTTATATTTTCTATAATGTAAAATTTTTGTAGTTATTTTTAAAAGTTGAATAAATAAAAATATCTTGCTACCTCAACTTTTTATAATAACTATCAAATTTTTTGCGCTAAAAAATTTTCATCCTTTTTACTTTTAAAAGTTAAAAAACAGGAAGTAGAAGCTTATCCAAACAGATCCTTAGCTTTTTCTAAATTTACTTTTGAAACATAAAATTTTACTTAATTTAAAAGATGAATTGATAATCACTTTTAGAAAATTGGAGGAGTGATAGTATGAATAATAAAAATTTTATACTAGAAATGATCGAGTGTAGCAAAAGTTAGGATCCTTCAATTTTTTATCACAGTCATTTCTAGTAGAAAAATCTTGATGTATGAAAATATGATTTGAACATTATTTTAAAGATATACGTGAAATACCAATTCTCCAAAAGTGATTTTAGAAAAAAGTAACAGAAACATACTCTAAATCTTTTAATGTTATAACATTAAATTGATTGAATTGATAGAGATAATAAGGTAGTCTCAATGCATTATATTCATTTTTTTTTTTTTCAATTTTAATTTTTCCATATGATATGGTAGTAGACATGGCGTGTCATATTGGTAAGTCATTTGACTTGATTTGGTTTAATAAAAGATAGCGGGTTAAAATCCATCATGGCGCCAGCTACATTATTAAATAAGAGAAAATTGAAAAAATGAAAGAAAAATAATAACATTTTCTTTGAAAACGTTATTTCTTATCAGCAAAAAAAAAAAAATAAAAAAAAAAAAATCTATTATAGACAGCAGTATCTTAGCCTTTTTTGTAGTCAATCAAGAAAAAGAAAAATCTATTCGTCATAATCAGAAACTTACATAATATTTTCTTCTAATTAAGATATTATTGTCTGTAGCAGAAAAGAGTTTCCAGCTATTGACAACAACATCTTAACCTTGCCGGTTGTTTTTAGTACATGTTGGGCCCATTTAGAGCCCACAACAACTGTCCTCTTATGCCAAAGTGAGGTTTTTAGTAATAGAATTAATTATTGTAATACTAGGGAAATGTTCTAGTCAATTATAGCAAACTTTTATTAAAATCAGTTAAGAAATCAAAGTCCTTGGATTTTTTTTTTATAATGAATCATGCATTAAGTGAAAAGAATTCTAAGGATTTGGATTTAATTAAATCAGTTATGGCTTACTAGAATATTTCTCTATAACACTATATGTTATGGGTTTGTTGGTGCATTGACATGTACCTTCACTTTTAAGGATATGTCTCGAGTTCAAATATATTGATATCCATTTATTAATATTAAGGAGGTTTGGGGTGAGTCAAGTTTCTATCATTTGGCAAATTCCACAATTTGCCCCGATTTTATTTTTTAAAATTTTATTTTATATTCTCAATAACTATGTTTTAGTTGCTTCAAGCTAATTAAAATTGAAATACTTCATTATTAATTATCAATTGAATGATACATCAATCACATCATAAGTTAAGATTAAAGATTCATGAACAAAGTAGTATGATAAATATCACTTTTCAATTAGTAATTGACATTTAAAGATGAATAATGCTATGGGACCAAATTTTAGACTAAATTGTAAATTCTTTAAACCATTTGACGTGTCAATAAGATAAAATATCTACTTTCGTACATTTTAAAAATGCACAAAAATGGAGGTTTTATCATGTAGCCTTCTCATTTGGTTTCAAATTTAGTTCATTAATTTAACAATTTTTTTTTTAAGACTTCACACGGATTAGAACTAATTATAATTGAGTAGGTTTTTTCCCAATTCTTTTGTTTATGAGCACTTGCTTATACTAACAATTTGGTCGGCAGACAGAGCCGGCCCTGAGAGCAGGCCTAACTAGCAATCGCTTTGGGCATCAATTTTTTAGGAAAATTTAGGGGCATTAAATTTGGTCTTAGTAGTGATATACTATATAGGCAACAAATTTTTATATATGTTTGACACATTTATGGAAAATATAGTTGAATTATATTCATTTTAATGGAATTATATTCAAAAGTTGTAATCAAATCTTGTTTATTAGTTTGATATATTTGTAACGATGATAGGAGGTTTCGGGTGAGCCTATTGAAACTCTCATTGTGAATTGATTGTTTATTTGTTTGATATATTTGTAAGGAAAATTCCATTCGTCCTCCCTTTTTGTCTTCCCTTGTGCATCCGACCAACTTAGAACAGTTATCACAAGAAATCGACCGTTGGATTTGATATTTCACTTATACTTACCATGAATGCAAAAAATCACATTGATCCAATTGTCAATTTTTGCAATTTTGAAAAAAAATTGTAAAATATAATGAAAAAATTGTGAAAAACTATCACTGACTATTTTTTGAAAAACCAACCGTTGGATCAATGTGATTTTTTGTATTATTGACACGAATAAGTAAAGCATCAAATCCAACAGTCGGTTTTTCAAAATAACTGTTTCAACTTTCAAGTTGGTCAAATGCACAAGGGAAGACGAAAAAGAGATGACAAAAAGAATTATTGTATTTGTAATGATGATATGAGGTTCGGGATGAGTCTATTGAAAACCCTCATTGTGAATTGATTGTTGTAGGTTTTCTTTATTAGTTTAATTATATTTGTAATTATATTTGTAATTATGATAGGAGGTTTGGGGTGAGCCTATAGAATTTTTTTTTTTTTTTTTTCCTGATTTGATTGTTATAGGTTTTAGCTTCTTTATATATATTTGTATATATATTTGTAATGGTGAATCGGTGATAGGAGGTTCTAGGTGAGCCTATTGAGAACCCCTTTTATGAATTGATTGTTGTACATTTAGCTCATGAGAAATTAATGGTAAATAACTAAAATTTTACACACTTTTTTTTTTTTTTTGGTTAATATGTAGTAGGGACAACATTTTAGGAGCCCGCCTAGGACATCCAAAATCTCAAGACCGGCCCTGTCGGTAGGAGAACTTTATGTATCATGAGCCAACAAAAGTATATGGATTTTAGCTTGACTTCAACAAATAGAAGTTGATTCAAATTTTTAATGATCGTCGAGAAAATATTGTTATAATTCATTAAAATCACATTAATTTTTTGACCCAAAATATTATTCGATTTAATTTTTTTTATTAGTTGTTTTTATTGACTCAAGATACCGCATTATTAGCCTTGACGGGACACAACGGTTGATTTTCTATGAGTTGCGGTCAATCCCAATGTAAACGCGCAAGTTGAAGACTAAAAGGGATCAAGGCCTTCTAGAAGAACTGGAAGAATTACCGAGCAGAATTAGTGCAGGAGGTCCTTGATATGCATTTTGTCAGTTGCCAATTTGAAAACGTCATCCTGGCCTATTGCCCGATAGAGAGGTTTCTTTTTCGCTTGTAAAAATATTTTGCTCTTTGAACTCCTTTAAGGATCATGAACTTTTGTTCCTGGTTCATGTCTTTTTTTTTTTCGTTGATGAGATCCTGAATCCCATTCCTTATGGATGAGATTTTTGATCTATTTGTTATTCTCCTCCCCTTTAGCTATTAACTCTATTAATGTATATCATCTGGTAAAAAATAAATAAGAAAAATTAAAGAACTCCAGGAAGGAGTGATGCAAATGTAATCAGGGAGAAGTCAGGAATCCTGTTCTGGAGGGGCGAATTTTAATTGATTGTTACCACTTTATCCTAATAAAAAAAAAACGATTTTGTAAAAATGTTTTACTATGTTGGATTGAGGTACAAAAAATTATAAAAATTTATGATCCATAGATATAAACATGCTATTACCGGTGCACCTGATACAACTTACATCAGGTGGCTGGCTTTAGGGCAACTTTCATAAATGTCATGTTCGCCAAAAAATCACAATGATCCAACGGT
>JAESVK010001274.1:582417-592784 GCA_017140935.1 Hamamelis virginiana
ACAATGCTTACCCAAGCATGTTCCATGCACCATGTCATTTGGTTCTTGAGACGAGTAATGCTAGATGATGGACCAAATTTTTTAAATCAAATATTGTGGCGTCAAGATAGTTACGTGCATTTTTGAAATGCATAACAGTAAAGAATCAATTATGTTGCAGCATCAATTGGTCGAAAAAATTCGATTTAAAATTTGGTCCATCTAGCATTTTCCTTTTGGAGAAATGAAAAAACACAATTTGTCTAGACCATGTGACTGTACTACGTTTAGCCAAGTTGGTTTTTCTGTTTTTTTTTTTTTTTTTCCCTTAATTTCTTCCCATTTTGCAGGAACTAAAAAATGATTATCAAACATGCATGCCTTTCTTTTCTCCTAGCTCTTTCAATTTCTCAGCACCTAAAAAATGAAGCAAAAAAGGTTGTTCTTTCAGAACGGTTTGGCTTGAAAGTCTGAAGCAACAAATGTGATTAACATTGTCCATGCGGACATTCAGTTTGTATATGCATGGCTCAACTCTTACTAAAATCTTTGTCCTTGGGTTTGGCATTCACAATGATCAACTTACTTTTAAATGTTAATATCAAAACCATAACTTAATTGACATCAAGGATTTGATAATTATTCGAGAGTGAAATAATTTAAAATTATAGTGTGTTAAGCATATCAAAAGTAATTCGGAGAAAACATAAGATGAAATTACAAGTTAAAATACAATGAATTAATGTTATGAAAAAAAAAAGAATATGCAGTAATTCTATAGCGATTGCATCTAGCATGACAGCCGGTTGGGGTTCACAATAATGGTAGAATTCATTATTCATATCAACTGTCATTACAAAAGTTGAGAATTGTCAACTTTAATTTGCTTTTTTTCCTTCCATATATGTTTGTTCGAAATAGTTCAGGAATAACATGGGCCTTAATTATAAGGCATAGTTTTAGACTTTTGAAACACACATATGCAATGCAAGAAGTCGAGAACCATGTCCATGAGTAGGCGCACATGCCCTCCCCACCAACCGTACAATGCAAGAATCAGACTAAACATACTACGATGACGTTCTCTTGATTTGTAATTGACTCTGAAGATTATGTAATGTGATTACAGTTAATTATAAGACATCCCAATGTAAACGCATCTTCTAAAATAAGGACAAAGGATTGAAAGGATTCGAATTACTTTTAATCGAGTAGTTTAACTAGAGTACGCATTCCTTTAAAAATATATTAATGCTTGCGTCAAACGTCAATTTTACTCATCGCCTTCCCACCCATTCACATACCCTTTTTGTCTTTTAACTATTTCTTTTCTTTTCACTGTTTACCAATCTCTCTTATTTATTTATTTATTTATTTTGGTACAACACTGCATAGCAATCTCTAATCCACTGGAAACTACTTTCAAATAAAAGACTATTAATGTGTTTTCAGATTGAGCTAAATGGTGAAAATGTAGATCCCATCAAGCAATCGGGATTAAGATCATCACATTTGGGCTTAATTAAACCCCTTTTACTCTGAATAGTAATTGAAACGAGTCTAAATCTTGTACTTGGATTTTCTATATTTGGATTTGTAGCATAACACATCATCTAAATATATAACTCATCTCTCACTTTACATGATGTGTCACGCTCTTATATATCCAAGCAAATTCAACTACAAAAAATCAAAACTCAATTGATCGAAACTGCACTCTTGAAAACATAAAAACATCCTATTGGCCTAATAATAAATATACTAAATTAAGATAAAATATTTTGAATTCAACCATATAAATTCAACCATATAGAATTTCAAAGTTTCAAACTTTTTAGTTTGATAAATTATGAAGTTGAATTATCTTAAATAAAGCTTTAAACTTAGTAGAAATAATGTTTTAGACTTCTGAAACACACGTGCAATGCAAGAAGTTCAAAGTTTCAAACTTCGTCCCCTAACCTTTTTTTTAATGAGCAGTTCTTCGTACGAATAATTTGGTTGGTATCAGAACATTCAAGTATCACAAGCCAATTAAAGGATTTAGTAGAAATTATGTTTCAAGTAGATAGATACCTAATTTCTAATGATTGGTGAGAAAATGTGATTAGGAGTCATTAAATAGCATCATTTTCTAGGCCAAATACTATTGCATTGATTTTCATTGTTTTTATTGACTTATGATACTAGCTGATATGGAATCAGACTAAACATACTACGATGACTTTCTCTTGATTTGTAATTGACGGTGAAGATTACGTAATGTGATTACAGTCAATTATAAGACATCCTAATGTAAACGTATCTTCTAATATAAAGACTAAAAGGATTGAAAGGATTCGAACTACTTTTTACCGAGTAGTTTAACTAGAGTACGCATTCCCTTATGCTCCGTTTGGTAGGAATGATGGAAAAATGGAATGAAGGAAAGGAGGAGGGATGGACTTTCCTTCCCCAGAAAAATGAAATGCTTATTCATTTATGTGTGTTGGGTTTGATGGATGGAAGAGTGGGTTACTTCCTTCTATGTGTTTGGTATGTAAGAAGAAGGGAAATGATTAAATGTATATAATTACTATTTTACCGATATATGAAAGAGTAAAGGATAATGGTGGATTGTACTCAATTTTAATTTTACCTTCACATATTATTGTAATAAAGTTGACATTATACATTTCTATATTTGGATTTATCTAAATACTAAGATCATGACACATCATCTAAATATATAATCCATCTCTCACTTTTCATGATATGTCACGCTCTTATATATCCGAGCAAATTCAACTACAGAAAATAAAAACTCAATTAAAACTGCACTAATGAAAACATAAAAACATCCTATTGGCCTAATAAATATACTAAATTCAGATAAAATATTTTGAATTCAACCATATATATAAAATCACATTGATATTTAAAATGTTGTAACTTCTTGGATTGAAGCTACCATTTGATAACGATTGAATATACCATTCTGTTGGTAGCTGGAAAAAAATAAAAAATAAAAAATAAGGGGCTACTGTTCCTCAACTGTACAGCCTAGCTTGTAGGGTGCAGTGAAAAAGATATGTCCAAAACCAGTGACTTTTCTAACAAGGGAACAAATTATTAACACTGTACGTGTCATGTTACTGATCAGATCGTGGTGACCGAGAGATGTCCTTTCGATGAAACATGGTTCTTTGAACAGGTTCCATAAAAGAAGGGATATGATGCGAATTAATAAATCTAAAAGGTTTGATGGATGCATCTGGACAAGACCCTTGAGTTTCGATGAATATGAAATAGATTTTTGGTTGTTTTTGCAACCTTATTATCACCGAGTATCATGTACGTCTCTGTTCAAAGAACTAACTTTTGAGGCCGTGTTTCATGTGCATATATCTGTTCGATAAGAACACACCGATTAGGAGATGTAACCCCCAATATCAAAGTGCAGGCGTGTCATGGAAAAAGGTTCAACAGCTGCATTACTATGATCCATTTGGCCTTTGAGAAATGAGATTGGACGAACCTTAGCCAAGTTGATTTTTGTCTTATTATCTTCCCATTTGCAGGAACCAAAACAAGCGGAGAATTTTATATCAATATGCCTTTCTTAACCAAAATTGGTCTTTCTTTTAGAATTATTTGTATTGAAAGTCTATAGCTATAAATGAGGCATGGGACTAATCTTAAAATTTTTAAGAGATTAGTAGTGATCATTTTGTTTTGAATAACCCGATCAATATGAGTAATTATTTGTCGTATACGGCTCAACTCTAGTTTTAATTTCTACCAACCGTAATCTTCATAACGCGCTAAAATTAATATGTATCAAACAAAATCTTGATTAACCCGATCAATATGAATATATATTTGTCATATATGGCATATGTAACTCTAGTTTTAGTCTCTATCGACCCAAATCTTCATATATAACACGATAATATTTGTTTCAAATTAACACATAAGAAATTTATTTTTTCACATAAATTTGTATGAATATTGTAAGATAAGTAACTTGGTACCCATTAAGCCACAGCATGGTGGGCTCTAAGATTTTGAAGGCTTATTTTTACAAAAAAAACTGGGTATAAAATATTTAAGTATCTAATATTCTTCTTTTATTTGCTAGTAAGTATATACGTACACAAAGTTTAGACCTTATTTTTGGAATAATAGGGTTGTGTCCTGTTCTGAGCAAACTTTTTTGGGGGGGGCTACACCTGATCATTAGGGCTTAATCAGTAGGTAGAGCCACATTAAGAGATGTACACGGGTATGATAAATACTGCACCTCTGTCGCTATTTGACACTTGCTGGCGGCCCTCGGCCCCTCAAAGGATGTTTTTCCAACTACTGATTGTATGGATTTGACAATAACATATCCATTTGATTTTGATAGATTGAAATTTTAAAAATGCAAGTTTAACTCTCTAAATAAATTGAGCATTTTATGTGAATAATCTTGATTTTTCAGAATATTAATTGAACAAATCTGATCTAAAGATAATTACGAATATGAATCTATTATTATTTTTTTGGACCAAAATATCCTTCAAACACTGAATATTTGACTTTGATTTTTAATTTTGGACATGATCAATCTCAATTTTACATAGACTTCTTAGGTTTACACATAATTCACAATCTCCAACAAGTCAAATCAATATTTAATGCACATTATTCCATGTCATCCTAATAATGATTTAATGCACATTATTTCATGTCATCCTTATTATTTATAAGGATAAATAATATGAATAATATTATTTAATAAATAATATGAATAATATAAATAATCCTATTTATAATTATAATTTGGGGTTCAAATTAGCGGTCCACTCTTCAATAGGGTAGATGAGATAGGTATTTTGAAAAATCAACCGTTGGATTAAATGCTCATATTATGTTTTTCATGCTTGCAAAAAAATCACAGTGATCCAACGGTTGGTTTATGAGAAAAATAACGGATGGGTTAGGTTATTATGTGGAGAATATGAAGGGAAAGAAAATTGTTTTAGTTATTTTTGTAAGGGCATATTGGTATTAGAAAATTTTTGATATTAAAAGCAGAATTACAAAAAGGAAAATCACCCAATTAGGTGATTCTCACAAAAGCAACTTCTTTGGTTTTTGGGTAATTTTTGAAGTTGTTTTTTTTTTTTTTTTTTTGCCAAACGGTGCACAAGCTGCTTGTGATAGGGAGAAGCTGATTCTCCCGCTTTTGCTTCTCAATCCAAATGGGCACTATATATTAAAGGATAAATTACATATTGATCTCATGTACTATCAGAGAAAAACACTTTATACACATCACCTATTAATTGTGACACATTGATCCTTGTACTATTAATTTGTGGCAGTTTACACTCTTCTAATAGCTAATCAAACATCTATTAATATAAAGATAGTCCAGTGCATTCATACATTTGTGGCAGTTTGCTCCTTATATTAAAATGAAACTTTTTTGTTATAAGGATAAATGAGACATTTTATCTTTTTTTTTGACACGTGGTAGCGCGGATGGCGCTCCCTTAATATAAACAAAACACTTTCACTTTCTGTTGCAGTCGACAGTCGACAGCGATATGGCAACCATTGAACCGTGCATTTAGTACATTGGTCCCATTTAGGGGGACCCATTACAATCCTAGAGACCTATTTTTGTCTTTAGCAAAGTGGCCTTTCGTTCATATAACCTGGTTAGTAATTTACAGTAAAAATGATTTAATTTGGATCACCTTTGATTTTAAGACACCCAATGTGAATAGGAAAATGCATGTTTGTCTTTTGCTCTGTTTTACGGTTGGGTCGCACCCCAGCCATAGACTCATAGGGGAGGCAGTAAATTAAGAGTGGACTGCTTATTATTTATTCTTCAATTTATTTTAATTTTTTTTATTTAAACCTAAGAATTGAAACACATTCTTATCAATTGGGTATTATATTAGTTGTGACATAACTAAGTGAAAACCAAAATGTTCATGTTAAGCAGTAGGATGAATTATATATTTTGAGGTACAGTTAGTACTATATTTAGGATCATTTGCGTTAGCTTTTTGTAAAATCACTTTTAAAGATTATCTCTTCGTGTATCGCATTTGAGTTATGTTCAAACCATATTTTCACGTAACAAAATTATGATAGTAGAAGTAATTTTGGCAAAACTTAAGACCTCCTAACTTTTACCATAGTCACTTTTAATATAAATTTTTTGCCAATCATCATAGTAGCCCCAAGTTGTCTAGAAATGATTATCAATCCTATCTGTTAAATAAAGTGAAATTTTAAGTTCTAAAAGTAATTTTAAGAAAAGATAATTCAGACAAGATTTAAGAATCTTTGATGATTTTACACGTCTTTGATTACAATTTCAATAATGAGGAGTGCTGGGGGAAGATATGCAAATTTAACAAAATCAAGTACAAGAACAAGACCCGTCATCATTCCATATATACATGCTTGGAAGGCTAAATTGTCTTACTTCCCATTAGAATCTTACAGCTTCGCAAAAAATAAATTTGCCATTCAAACATGTTACTCTCATCATTTATGTCCTCCTAGTTGTCCTTTCGACCTCTAATTGGTCATGGGTTCTTTGAATTAAGGAAAGCCGCAAAACTAATAGGACATACTGTCTAAATTTTTGGTTGATATGAATAATCCTTTCGACCTCTAATTGGTCATGGGTTCTTTGAATTAAGGAAAGCCGCAAAACCAACAGGACATACTGTCTAAATTTTTGGTCGATATGAATAATATTTTTTAATGTATTATTGAAAGTTAGGACTGTATTCAATTTACTTCTTTTAGAATTGAGCTGTTATTTTAATGGACTAAGGTTGAAATATTATAATCTTTAGTAACCATATTTCAACCAAGTATAAACAGCGTGTGAAATCTTCCTCTGTGATTGGATATACATGAGTAACATCAATGATCCATTATGCCATATATGATGAAAAGGACTGGATGGATGAGTCACGCAGTATCCTTTTTTTCCCAGGTACAGTTCCACCAAAGCGTCTCTCTTCAAAGAACCAGCTGCTAGATTTAATTGAGGGCGTGTTTCATGTGCATCTGTTCGAAAACTACCCAAAGCTTCCAAAATCTATGTATGGACATGGTGGTGCAATAATGCCATGGAAAAAGGTTGAACATCATAATTTTTCTGAGTTAGGTGGATGTACTAGCTTAATTAGCCTTTTTTTTTTTTTTTTTTTTGTTTTTTATTTAAGGCAGGGACCTAAAAAAGCAAAGAATATGACATTAAAATACATTTTCTTTTTTTCTCCTAAAAAATTTCACTAACCCTTATGATCTATTGGTATCTTTCATTTCTTAAGAAGTAGAGGGATTGGGTCTGAGCCTTCAAACTGTAGGAAGAGATTTAAAAGAAAGGGGAGGATTATGTAGAAGAATAAAATCTACTCTGTTCCACATCGTCTAAATAGAAGACTTATTATAATTTCATATACCTGTATTGAGCCCTCTACCTACAAGATTAGGTTTCTAGGTTGGAAACTTAATATGGTATCAGGATATTGATTATCTACTTGAGGGGAAACAAAAATAAATCTGATTAGCGTGAACATTAGGAATGTATGGCACAACTCGAGCTAAATATTCATCTTTTGGGAATTGGCACTGGCCATCAGCTTATTTCAACATGATGATGAAGATGATATCATCATTTATAAATTCCTCGACTTGACAGGAGGCAAGTATAGTGACAACTTTGGAATTCAAGAATTATATGATATTGAAATAAGAGTCATGTGAAGAAGTATCAAAAGTCATTCAAGATCGAAAAATTCAAGCCGAATTGCCAATAGTTCAGGAAATATTTCAAAAATAACTCATGGATTATTCTTAAAATTTTAGATATATATTTGATAGTAATTGGAGAGTTGGGCTAAATTAGAATTTTGATATATGAAAAAGCTAAAAAAAATTCAGAAATAATTCAAAAAAATTTGATACCCTAAGGTTATAGGAGTCATTATCAACCTTCATGATTGCACTGGGTATCTATAATTAGCTACTCACAACTATACCAGCATTAACGATTTGAAAGAAATCTTAAAATAATATTAATTCCTCCTTTTGCAAATTACATTAAAAAAACTACAATATAAGGTCCTTATGCGGGCAGCTTGAGCTTAATCCAGTTAGTTAAATAATAAAAATATTATTCAATCATTCATTTTAACTATTCTTCATTTTTTATCCCGACATATTCTTCCATAATTGAAGTTCGGTAAACATAATTGTCATAGGACCCATGTCCATAATTAGAGCATGGCTTCAATAATGAGAACAAATCAGAATGGAAAATGGAAAATGGTTAAAATATGTAGTATTTTGCTAAAATAAATTTAGCTGGTATTTCTTAAATTTCATCCCACTTGACAAGGCCCCCCCAAATTTATTTTTTTTTTTTTTTTTTTTTTTTTTAAACATGCTAAATGTGGGTAGATTGGTCATTAACTAGGATTTGATAAGTAGAGTTGCATTAAAAGAATAAAAATAAAAACTTTAATAAATGGACAATTATATATTTTAAATGGTTGAAACAATCATATCTCTATACAGAGAGTAAATTAAACTACATGAATCCCACACGAACTCATCCCCTGTAAAGCAATCGGTCAAAACATCCCTTCAAAATTGAATTGTTCAAAAGAGAAATGGAATAAAAAGCCGTGGTCACTTTTTCTTTTCTTAATCCCTAGTCATTCAAAGCGATTATTATATTTTTTTGAGAACTTACTCAAGTTTAAGTTGACATGTAAGTTGGCAGCACCTGCAAAAGTATGTGAACATTTGACATTATTCATAACATGCTATTTTTCCCTTTTTTCTTGTTTTCCAGGAAATGCTAACTTCAATAACGTGCAAGAAATTTGAGGAATTTTTATTGCATAATGGAATGGCTTGTGTTTCTCGTGTGAAATTATAATGGCTTGATATATATCTCATAATTAATATGTAAAGTTTAAAGAGCAATAGAATATGTATGTGTGTGTGTGTGTGTGAGAGGTTTCATTGATGTGTAGTTTTTACTTTTAATTTAACAAGAGACGGAATATGTATTTTGAGAAACTGACCGTTGGATTATACACATCATATATACCAAAAATAATATTGATCTAACGGCTAATTTTTAAAAATTATCACAGTTTTAAAATAAACTATAAAAAACTGTGTAAAACTGTCACAGATGATTTTCTGAAAAACCAACTGTTGGATCAATGTGATTTTTGGCATACGTAATATATATAAGCAGAATATCTAATTTAACGATCAAAATACGTAGATTTTGCAAACCGCGTGTCAAATTAGGAGTTAAACTATGTGTAAAGGGAACCTAATCCTATATGACACATAGTTTTTATTTCTAATTTGACATGTTAATTATTTTAGTTAATTATAATTTAATGCCTGGATTTTTGGATTAGATATTCTGCATATAACTATTAGTTTTTCATAATTTCAGAGAACAAATTCTGACAGTCTTACATAGTTTTTTACAGTTTATTTTAAAACAATGATATGTTTTGAAAAGGTAGCCGTTGGATCAATGTAATATTTGGTATATATGATGTATATAAATAAAACATCTAATCCAACGGTCAGTTTCTCAAAATACTTATTCCATATATATATATATTGAATTTTGCAAATAACGTCTCATATATATATATATATATATATATATACAGAAATTCTCTTATGAGCATCACCTTACTTTAAGCTAAAGTAAGCATCTAATAATAGAGCCACCTGTGATGAAATTTTGGAAAACGGACCGTTGGATTAGATACCCCTATAATGTATGTCATGCCTGCCAAAAATCACAGTGATCCAACGGTTAGTTTATGAGAAAACTGACTGCCAAAAAATGATAACATTTTAAAGAACAAAAAAATCATAGTTTTTCACAGTCAGTTTTCTCATAAACTAACCGTTGGATCACTGTGATTTTTGGCAGGCATGACATACATTATAGGGGTATCTAATCCAACGGTCAGTTTTCCAAAATTTCATCACAGGTGGCTCTACTGTTAGATGCTTACTTTAACTTAAAGTAAGGTGATGCTCATAAGAGAAAACCTCTATATATATATACACACAGAGAGGTGCTAATATAAGGTGCACCTGATGCAACTTGCATCAGGTGCCCTCCTCTACAGCCACCTGTGATGAAAATATTTAAAAACTGACCGTTGGATTAGATACCCCTATAATGTATGTTATGTCTGTCAAAAATCACAGTGATCCAACGGTTGGTTTCTGATAAAACTGACTGCAAAAAAATTATAACATTTTAAAGAACAAAAAAGTTATGAGGATATATATATATATATATATATATATATATATATATATATATATAT